>LPNX010091531.1:1262528-1313893 GCA_001517045.1 Pseudotsuga menziesii
GTCACCGCAACACTGATTACTTTGTTCTTCCAGGATATGGTGTAAGTAATAAGTAAACACAGTAGGATATGGTGTAAGTAATACGTAAACACATGTCTGCTCATTTTGAGATGAGAAAATAGGAAATGGAGTACAGTTGTGGGCTAGAATTCATCCTTGAGTTATCGAATTGGAATATCTTATTTTGGTTCCAGAAATCCAGTCACTGAAACACACAGTGGAAAGTACTTTTTACGATGGTACCCGACTCCCCTTTTGTCTGGACATTTAAGCATTGCCCAGGTTCTACAATGCTGCATTATTTCTTGTTTAATGTTTGAGCAGTGTGAGATTCTTAGTATTCAATGTTAACAGTCTAGCTATAAATTAGCATAGCAAATCAGTTTTCAAGGACAGTGGATACCTTGTTCAAAGAAAGCTCGACATTGGAGACCTTGTTCAGAGAAAGCTGGTGGCTAAATGCTATTACAGTTCTGTATGCCGCCGGAGTAGTCAATGAATTTGGTTTTCATAGGCCAAATACTGCAGGCATCTTTTTTTCAATATCAATTATGCATATATCGTTTGAATATTATTATACTATGATTCTACAGTTGTATTTGGGATGTTCAAACACTATGCCATGGAATAGTTTATGGTCATATGAAAAGAGTAACCATCTCTCTATAGAGAAAAAATGACTAGGTATACGGATTATAAATCAAAATAAATCAAAAGCTCACACAATATTGGAGGTCTGTAAAGCTTAATATTGTTAATTTAATTTTAAATAAAAATAATTTGAAGTAATCAAGAGTCAAGTGCCAAATAAAGTAGCATAATAGCTCTTATTCATGGCTGAAATGCTTGGTAATTTCTTGCAATTTTGATACTTACTGTCCGATCATAATTAGTTTTAAAAAAAGGATTATCTTGCGAACTGTATATCCACCGTGATTTTTTCATGGTTAAATTTCTAATGCTAAGAAAATTGAATTATAATGTTTACTTCTACTTTTATTAAGAGAATTTTGATATTAAAATAAACTACCTTTATTATAATTTTAATCTTTCTTGTAAAAACAAATTTTAAGTTTTAATAGTTATTTGTTTTCATATTGTAAGGACTTGTTTGTTTACTGTTTTTGTTTTTTAATAAATCATGTAAATTTGTATTATAAAAGGTTGATGAGATTAACAAAACAAAAAAAAGTTACATAGATTAAAAAAAAACAACATCAATGTTTTTCAAGACATAATTTTGCTCTTTAACATCAGCATACAATCCTAAAACCGCTACAGAGGCATTAGCAACTACTAGAAATTATAAACTTTGACACAATGACTGAGTGACAATGTACAAAAACAAATTATAAAATACTGAATCAACTGGCATTATGACTAGTGAATATGACTAGAGGAACATAACTGTCTCCTAATTGTCTGTTAGACCCTGAAATATTCACCATGGAGTGAATAGGCCCTACCATAAACTACATGTTGAAACCGCATATTTACGACGTTGCTCTCTTAAGATCTATAATTCCATTACTAGTGCCTAATGCCTAAGTTGTTGGGCTTAGAGGCTACAATATGTATTTTTTAAACCGTTGTTACATTGCTATAGGAAAGCTGTTAAAATGTTGTAGACAGGGACTTGCTACCTTCAGCAGCTCACGTTGTTCTAGTTTATAAAGAAGATAAACATTAAGTTCCGAAAACTATTTCTCCTTTATCTAGTGTTTCGCATAACTACTGCTCATATATTTCATGACTTGTACATTAACAAATTAGATTTTGATATGACTTGTACATTAACTAATCCCATCTTAGAATAATTTAATATATGTAAGGCCAACCAATCAAGCTTATAACTTTTATGTTCTCATACGATACTTTACAAATTATATACTCAAAATGATTTTTTTTACTTCTTTTAATATTATGATATTTTTTCTTTATTATATTTCAATAATAATATTTTCTATCATTAACAATAAAGTCAGGTAACTTCTTTCTATTTCAAGGTTTAACAAAACATTAGTTTATTTGAATTCCAAGATTAAAACAACTATATTATAATTTATCTCCAGATGCGGGTGTCTCGAGGAGGGAGAACATGGTGGGAGGCTAAATGCCACCCACTGCAATTGTCACCGCCTCTCGGGTGCTTATGAAAATCCCCCCCCCCCCAATGAAGGCGATTCAGCTTGGATAGCACTCTACCCTGTACCACCAGTCATCTCACACATGATTTGGCTTTGATGGCTCTCTCCACACACCACATGAATTTAATGGACGTCGACGCTCGGATCATCTACCTGGTCACCCTGCTCGATGGCCTCGCACAGAATTGGCTCAGGAAGCATATTATATTCCACATCCTTTCTGGCCGCTCCATCGTATTTTGGATTTTCAGTTCTCAGGAAAAACATAGAGAAAGAAATAGCAATAAGCTAATTCACTCATCGATAATGCCACCCAGACTCTAGGGAACGCCTCACAGGGGTAGTGACTCTAGGGGAGAAAGAAGTCAAGCAACATTGTGTCATTCCATTTCTACTGGGTACAGAGCCCATATCCCCCTAAGTGTGCACATAATGGTGGATGAATCGAAAGCCAAGGCTATTGCTCATCACCACAGCATGCAACCCCTGCGGCAGAGAATTTCCCACTACTAGCTGATAAAGAATGTTCTCGCCCAGGTGCTCTGGGAACACGACCGTGCTCCCTCACCTCCTACTTACAACAATTCTGATATCTCCTCAACTTAGGAAACTTCCTCAGCCTCACCATGTATGAACCAACATGACCCTGCCAACGAAATTCACCAGATCTAGGACACCAATGACATTGGGCGCGTGGCAGAGGATTCACCCAATGTCACGACAAGGGGGAAGACTGATGAAGGGAACGTGCAGATTGAAATCATGCCGCAACATATGTCGGCACCTCTTCCAGGAGCGGAGTCGCACAAGGACCCTGAACCTGCTCTCTCCGGTGAAGACGACAACTACTTCAACCTGTGTCCCATTGTCGAAGAACCATGGCAAAAGTTGTAAGGTCCTAGGATTTTCCAAAATATTTTATGTTTTTTTCTTTTCTATTAGCTTTGTTAGTATACCGAACAACTCTAATAAAGTTTTGACAAAGGAAACTTGGTTTCCCTCATAAAGGGAAAGTTCTGGACAAATATAGTAATGTTTTGTATCTGCCCCGACTCTAAGGATACACGTGTCTCAAACACTATACATGTAATACTTTTTTGTATTTTAATATAATTTCTAGTACTTACAAAAAAAAACTCTACTATAATTTTTATACTAGCATACCCCCGAAGCGGGGGAAATGAAACGCTGAAAATAACTTTGGTATGTTTAAAGTGAGTGAATGGTGTGTATATGTACATAATGTAAGTTTATGTGTTGAAAGCAAGTATAATGAATAGAAGAAAATTGTAGTGCAAATACTAATAAGCAATAAATAGAAACCAATATAATAGATGGAAAATAAAATGAAATGTCCATTAATTTGTTATAAGAGAAAGTATACATATGCAATAAAAATAGAGTTATCAAGTTTGATTCTAATTATACTGGCAAGCAACATTGGTATTTTCATTTGGTACCAAGAGTGCAAGGATTAAAGGATGCAATTTTAAGAGTGAGGAGAGAGAATGAAGTCGCGCCTCTTCCTTTTTGTGAAGTGTGACATAATAAGTGTCTTTCATCTTTTCATAGTGGTCAAAGGAGAACAATGGTGCAATTCACCTTCCTTCTAATGTAGTAGTGTGTGACATTGTCGTAAACTTAGAAGGGCTAGATCCATAGGTGTATACAATTTGCATGACCACGCCAAGTGCACCATTGAGTAGTCTTGAATGGACCCATAAATTGCAAGATAACATTACTTGTTTCCCCACACTTAGCATTATTTATTTTTCTAGTTGATGGTGGTCATCTTGTTGTGCATTTGAACCATTGTAGGAATCTGCAATAGATCATGCAATAGGCATAGCCGATGCTTGGAGCATGTATTTGTTATGATTGTTTGCAAGAATGTCCACTGCAAAGAGATGGATTGATATGTGAAAGTTTGAACATTCATTTATTGACAAGAATCTATTATTCCTAGACTGAAGGAGGCTTGAGTCTTCCAATGTTGGCGTAGGATTGTGCCAGTATGTTTGTTAATAGCTACCGGAAACAAAGTTGGGTGGCATCAATGCCCCTTTGACGGAATACTATTTCCAAAATGATGACAGTGGTAAAGTTTGACCACAAACACTTCCTCGGAGTTTCTCCTACATATATAGGTTTGTCCATCACATGTGGGAGTTGGCCCAAATCACTGACAATAATTATTGGACAGTTGTTAAATGAGCAATTTTTTTTCTCTAGAAACTTACTCACGCAAGTGACTCTCAATTTGAACAAACAATTTAGGTCCTTTAGACGAATCCACAACCTTGCATGTACGATAAACGATGCAACATGAGTAGGGGCGAGGAGCAATAGTGGGATATGGAAAGAGCTTGCTTGAGAAGATAATGCTTTTTTTTAATGGTGCTTATGAGGTAGGATTTACATGTTCCTGCAGTTCCTTAGATGATCATCCTCAATGGATCTTTAGCGCCCGCAATTCCTTGAATGTGCAATTTTTCATCCATTTACTTGCATATGTGCTTATTGAATTAAATAACTTGTATCAAAAGTTTCAAGAAGATCATGTGGATGTTACTTCTATTGATATAATTGTATTAACATAAGGTTTTGTTGAAATTACAAGTTCTTCATTAAATGGTTGGCTATTTTTAACATTGTTAAAGTTTGGAAGTACAATATTTCAGTAAGTTTTATTATTATTATCATGGAGTGTGTAATTAATTTATTTTCTCGATTAAATTACAATCGTTTTTACTTACCCTTCAACCTTGATCACTAATAAGCATATCTATATTTAATTATTTAATTATTGATGTGTTAAATATATGATTTATTCCAAAATTGTTTGGAATTCTTGAGTTAGAATCTAGTTAAAAAATAAATCTAAAAAGGCATACTTCTATGATTTATCAATCTTCATAGTAGTTCCAAAAAAAATCAAAACTTATCGAGACTTTAAAATACAGTTGTATCCAAAAACTTAATTAATAATACATATAGTTCTATGATTTATTAATGTTTCGAGTAGTTCCAAAAATTTTCAAAACTTATTGAGACTTAAAAAAAATTTATTCAAAAACTTAATTAATAATAGATGTGTAAAAACTATGAAAAAAACATTTTTAATCATTTTTATCCTAAAACTTAACAATAACAACTTAAACAATTTCAATGTTGTTACGATGAATCTATCAAAAAGTTCTTTGAGGTTTTCGTGCACCAGCTTACCAAAAACAATGACAAGGTAACACGTCTCACCGAATTACTAAGGTTGCAGTCAACCTATATGCATTCTTGTCAAATTTCTTCTTCAATCCTAGTCATTTTTTATTAGTACATGTTTGCTTAATGCATGGATTCTTAGTAATCGATTTCCATCAATTTACAATTTTTTTTTATATTAGTCTCTATCAAGTCAACCAATCAATGTATTCATTTTTTCATTCATATAAATTTTTCCTAAATTGAATAGTTAAACTTAGGGATGCGGTTTTTTATTTTCTACATGGAGAAATAATGTAGCTTGAGATGATATTAGCAAGTTTTTCTTATTAGCTTCGATAGTTTATAGTGGAAGAAGTTGTGATATACAAAACCCTTCATTGCTTCATAAATTAAATTATGGCTTGATTCCTTTGACATCAACCATCCTAATGACACTAGCCATGCACTTAATTCAGTGATAATAACTATGCACTTCATTCCTCTTACATGTGTCCCCTCCACTTTATGTATATTCTTGAGTTAGCACTGCCTCACCGATCTTGTTGCACTGCCTCGCAAATACACAACACATTGCTTAATGTTAGTCAACATACAACCTCTATTGACATAATCAATACAAGCATCTCCAATTTGAGCATTTGCATTATGACAAAAACTCGGTTCCTCCACCACAAAAAAAATGAAACTTAATTTAACATATTCAACTTCAATCCAACTCCAAAGTTTATATCACTTACACATTTTAAATATTATTAAAATGAACATTGAATAAAAAGCTCACACTACACCCTTTTACATACTTAATCAACATTTAAAAAATGTTCTTTAACATACTTATTCAACATCTTAAAAACATATTTAATATTATCTTAAAAATAAAAAAATATATTCAATGCTAAGAATGTACCAAATACATCCATCCTATACTAAATTATACAACACACCTAACCATCTATTCACACTTAAACATAGATATATAAAATATATATTGCACTTCTTAATCTTTTTCCAAAACATATTTATTAATTTTGTTCTAAATATATATCCAATATCAAATTGAAAAGGAAGGAGAACTTCTTTATTAAATCAAATCATTAAAAAATAACCATCAGCTAGACTTATGTTAATTTAAATCCCTTAAGCTCCAGGCCAATGATAAGACATTACATATGTCACGTTGTCTTTTTAATTTTAACTAAATTAATATACTACATGTAATGAGATCAGGAATTAAGAGGGTTCAAGCAACAACATGACATAACTATTGACCTGACGGATTCGTATCCCAAGTTGCATGTTTGTTTATTTTTTTATTTAACGATGTCATACTAACAAATATAAATGATGAAGATTGATCACAGAGGGCGGCTTCTTATAGGCCGTCGATAGATGACGAAGTCGCCAAAAGAACAACCCTTTAAACAACGCCTTCGGCGTAATAATTATATTGCTTTTCTCAAATATACATCAAATATTTTACCTAGGGGTGCAATAAAAGAACGCCGTGTTGTAACTCTGACACTATTTTGATGCAGTCTTACACTTTTACCTGCATATAAATACTTACTCTGTCCCAGCATTGATGTCAATCAGAGATAGAATATCTTCACGTACTTAAAATTTAAAATCTCGTTGACTTACAGAGAACTCAAATATGCTACAGAAATTTTATTACACAACAAAAACTTTGAAAGTCCAGTAGAAAACCAAACCTACAACAAAAACACAACTCTACTACACGAATTAAACTCTGTTACAAAAATTAATACTCTCTCCATAATTTCAATCTTTACTTTCCTCCTACATAGTCATCTCTCTTTCATTCATACATAGTCATCTCTCTTTTGTTCATCCACTAGTTATTTATTTAATTATAATAATTTAGTCAACATTAATTTATTTGTAACTGGTTGAAGGTGTATTTTTATTGTCCATAAATCAATAAAAATATGTTTCTTTACAAAAAAAAATTGTTTAAAAATATGTTTCTTTATAAATCAACTCACAATTTTTGTTTCTTTACAAAAATATGGTTTTCCACTTACATGATCTTCTACAACAATTCCAATAAATATTCCTTGGCTTCTATTCACACAACGACCCCTTCAACACAATGTTTTGATTATTATAAAAGAGATAAGGATATCTATTGCAGATTTCCTTTGCTTCGTCCCCATTTATTGCTGAGTTTTACTCTTGTCAACACTTATACACAAATACCAAATCCAACGTTGTACCTCAGAAATTCAGGCAACAGGTTCCCAAATCATTGTATTTGACCAACTTCTTCCACGCTAGATCAAAACCTCCATCCTCACGATTTCTATGCAGAGGTTTTCTTCACGATTAATCTCATTCCCAAAATTGATTTTATTCTTCTCTGAATCAAGTCACCCCTCCCAACAGCTTTGTTTGTTCCATTCTTTGATGAAACTCGAGAGTCTATAGATTCTTCCTAGCATCAATTCCAAACACAACGTAGAGATAAAATCTTTTCAAGCTTCCGAGCTTGCACAGGTCGTTAGTTACCGGTACAACATCTATGTCAATCTCCACCAAGCTCATTTCACTCGAAAATTATCACAGTCATCATCTGTTGTGGCTACCACAGAGTGTGGACTAAAACTCCCGAAAATCAGAGCTCTTCTAACTCCCGAAATTTACATACAAATGAATAAGTTTTCACATGTATTTATAGTTGAGTGAACCGGCTCAAGATTCAACCCTCATGTTAAGGTTTGAAGCCTTTGTGATCTTACATGTCCAAGCATCGAAGAATTTTTAATTTTAAAAATAACTTTATGCTAAATTTGGTGAGTCAGCCCAGTCAGAGTATACATAAAAGAAGAATTTTTAATTTTAAAAATAACTTTATGCTAAATTTGGTGAGTCAGCCCAGTCAGAGTATGAATAAAAGAAGGGGGAATAAAATATAATTTGCAAGGTCGACCAACTAATAATTTAACCCACTTGACTTGTACAAATTACAAGCTTCTCTATCGCAAAAGGTAAGCAAGTTTTGATGTGAGATGTGCTCTGAAATTCGTGCATACTAAGGTAGCAACAGCTACAGCCACATGAGTATCTTATAAACAAGTTTTGAATATCACATCTCTAATTTTCAGATGAAATGAATTGAAGCAGCCGCAGTAGAAGTCTAGCACACATCTCTGATTTCATATGAAATACATATCTCTGATTTTGGATGACTATTGCAGCGAAGGATGGATAGTATCAACACTTATAAGAGGCTTACTAGCCCTGGGTTCAATCAAAACAACCTTATTAAAATTTGGCCATGTTCTAAATGTTGTAGGACACCAAAAAGATCATCAAGTATATTGGAGTTGTTCGGAGCAACAGCTACAACCATAAAGAAAGTTTAACCTCCTGTTTGAGGGAGTCGTAATCAACAAGGATTGAAATTGTTATAGAGACAATTAAGAAATTTGGTAGTGGCATCAAAAGATGTAGCATCAGATGCACAAAGTAAAACGTTAGGAAGGCAATGTGAAGGCACTGTAAAGAGACAGTTCTGACCATTCTCAAAGCCAATAGTAGACATTGAAATCAGAATTCTATAAACATCTGAATAAATCAAAGAGAGGCAAAGTTAAGTAGCGACAAGACATAGGTATGCACTATTAACATTTGGAGACTCAGCTAGAAGAAGCCACATCCGCACCAGCAACATACTACACTATAAAGTACCCATCCACACAAGCAACATGGTGTCCAGTAGGAATTGGGTTAATTCCCTTTCTTACCATTTGGGCTCATGAATTTTCCTTTCCCTCCCTCTCCAAAATAGATAACCATAGATATCTGAAAAAACTGTGAGAATATTGATATTCTGCATTGATTAACCTAACCTACAACATGACATTGTCACTATCTTGACCAAGAAGAAATCGTACCAAAATGGTAAACCATCATTTATGTGAACTGGTTGATCGGAAGGCATGCCACACATATTAAATTGTTAAGAGTAAATGGAGTATTCGATCATCTGTTAGCATATATGCGGGAAGGACTCAAGGGGCTAATAAGGATGTAAAGATAGGAAAATCGCAAGTAGTAGTTTTCCCACTACAATCCTCTTTGTTGACTGTGTGAAAGCAAGGGTAATCAACGATATTTTGTCCCCTGAGACTATAAGTTGGTGTTCTTACTGATCGTTGTTGAGGTAAGGTCTTGGTTACAGTAAGTTTTGTTCAGGTAAAGGACCCGGTCATAACTTCTGATGAAGACAAAACATTTTAGGTTTATCGGGCCTATCTTCAGCTTCAGGCAGCTGAGGTAATTGAAGCGTCTGATGTAAAATGTTGGTTCAAAAACAAATAACCGAAGGCTTTTAAGTGAAACCTAGGGTTCATACTAGAATTAGCCCTATAAAATGTTCATGCAAATGAAAATACATAGCCAAAGCTAACAGAGGCCTTTTTTGTATGGTTCATTAGCATTGACAAATTGCTGATTCCTACCTTAGCTGCTCCTGTACTGCTAGGGATAATGTTGAAGCCAACTTCTTTGCCACCTCGCCAGTACTTGTTTGATGGTCCATAAACTGTCTTCTGAGTTGCTGTTTACATCGAAATAGAAATCAATGCAAGTTACAGATGCTTTGAAAGTTTAAACAATAAGATACAAGGCCATAATACTAGATTAAAGGAGAGACTAAATAAGAGTTTTGTTCAGATAGATCGTAAATGTACCTATGAGGGAGTGGACGGTCATCATGAGACCTTCAACAATACCAAACTTGTCATTGATCACATAACAGAAAAACAAACATATAAGTTCTTAGCAACAAGATGTGACTATTCTCAAGTAAATACACCTCAACAATTAAAACAGTAATAACTCTC
This sequence comes from Pseudotsuga menziesii, assembly GCA_001517045.1. Classification (NCBI taxonomy): domain Eukaryota; kingdom Viridiplantae; phylum Streptophyta; class Pinopsida; order Pinales; family Pinaceae; genus Pseudotsuga; species Pseudotsuga menziesii. Next base: position 1,272,766 of record LPNX010091531.1, read on the forward strand.
AGAAAATAAATTATTGCAAACCTTTACCAAAGGTGCCAAGCAGTTAGTAGTGCAACTTGCATTTGAAACGATATCCAAATCAGCTTTATATTGGTGCTCGTTGACCCCAACAACAAACATAGGAGCATCTTTGCTGGGAGCTGAGATAACTACTTTTTTAGCACCTCCCTGTAAAAGATCAACAAAGCAAACTTATCATATGGAGTTTAAATTAGTGGCTGGGAATTCTTAGAACTAAATGTGTCAACAACCACTTATGCACTAAATATTTTTTATACATTGAATTATCCTACAAAGGGGCTATGCACATTTTTATAATCACATTTTCATTCTTATTCCAATAATTACAACTATGGAACTATATAAAGCAACCTTTCATGATAAATGCTTTGTTTAGTTTGGGAGAAGTTTCAAGTTTTAGGACGACTTGGGTATACAAATAACAACCAAGAATGTCGATTTTATAGATTCAGACAAAGGTAAAGCAGTCATGCTAACTCTCCTTGCTTATGTAGAAATTTGCTCGTGTAGGAAGAGGGGATGACTCACTTGATAGTCCATGGTTATAGTTTATGCTTTAATTCTAGATTGGAAGAGGACAAAATTAGATCCTTAGTTCAAGAATTTTTGTTGTTTTCCACACCCTTTCCACCTTCCAACTCCTCCCACAGTCCTCCTACCTCCCCCTAGTCTCCCTACCATTCTCCTTCTACGCAGGCAGGCCACCGCCCAGCTACCCAAGGGAGCCCACATGAGCCTGGGCTGCATGCACATCACCTGTTGGCAAGCATGCAACTAGGTGACCAGTGCCTGTTCTTCCAAAACGGGCTAGCCCTCACCGACGCGGGATGAGTTTACTATTAAGTTCGAGAGTGACTTCTCACTAGTTCCGTGGCTTTAAACTAGCACAACAGCGAATTCACCCTTAATGCATAGGAAAGGGTAAAGGGCAGAGCACTAGTGAAAGACTAAGTTTCTAAATATCCCGGCATCCCTACCAGCAGGAGCACAACTACTTGTAGATGCATACGCAATTCTTGGTCCGTGGCATACCTTTTATATCGAGAGCTAGTAACAGAGGTGAAGGCTGCATAGAAGCACGCAAGGGCTTCACCAATTGAAGTTGATCCGGCAGAAGCAAAGGTAAAGCCCTCACCGGCGCGGGGTCTATCTCCAACCCATTCTATGCTCATAGACCATCACGAGGCCTGGTGAACTGGTGAAGATGCTGGTTGTGCAGGTCATGGAGGCAACAATGCCTTTAATTACAACAGCGGGCCGGAGAAATTGTTGTTGTAGGCATCCAATGTCTCCAGATTCACAAGACGAGAAATGTTTGCCAGGATCGTGCGGCTAATCCTCCTGCATGCGGCCTGGCACAAAAACCATACCCGCTTTCTGTGAGGTGATTTGTAGTTTTCTCATCAATTTTGCGTAGTTACATCAATTCATTTTGCATGCGGCCTGGCACAAAAACCATACCCACTTTCTGTGAGGTGATTTGCAGTTTTCTCATCATGTTTCAATAATTACTATTTTCATGCTGAAGAAAAGGGAAATGATGTGGGATGCTGAATTTGTTGAGCGCCAGACTGAGATTCATGAGGCTGGAGAGGCCTGATAATGTCTGGGGAGGAATGTGAATCATTATACAGGTAATGATTAGTGCCTTCTGTATTACTAATAAAGGTGGTGTAAGCAATATGATGGAATAAAAGGTTAATCGTAGTGTACTAGTTATTTGATGTGCATACCAGATCTTTTTATATGGATCAAATTACTTAATCTAATCATATTATTAGGGATTGGGATCCTACTCTCCAGCCAGGGAATAACAATTCTTAAAACCGATTTAGTGTCCATCACCCTGCACCCACGTCCACCTGCATCCCCGCATTCCCAATTTTACCCATTCGCTTTGACTATAGTACCTCGACACAGAAAGATAGCCTACCGGGGGACAAAGAAAAGAAGAAGGGACCTGGTGGACAAACTCTCCCGCATTGACAAGAACTACCAGGAAGGAAAAACATGATATCAGCCTTTCGAACCTTAGCTTAGAACTCCTTCTTCCGTTCGAAAGCCAAGTTTGGGGCAACATGCTTCTCTTTTGACTGTTGCCACCGTGCGACACCACCAATTCAAGTAGCACCAACAGTAGCAGAGGTAACAACTATAGCTTATTCAGGTGCATCAGTCAATCTGGCAACGCAAAAACGAGATAGTTCCAGCAGTCAATCTGGCAATGCAAAACGAGAAGCTCCAACTCTGGATTGATGGTTTGATGGTGATGGGACATGTGCCACTGTGCACCTAACCTGATCAACGATGGAGATTATCCGAATCATCGGACGAAAATAAAGCATTAACTTCGGGGAGTAGACCCCCACTTATTGAAACGCCTTACACCGTAAAAATAACATTTCATAATAATACGTAATACTTAATAACGAATACATCAAATATACCTAATAACGAATACATCAAATATACCTAGCTATTTTCTCTAGAATAATTTCCATAATATCTTTGACTACAAACTTAAAGTTTATTTAAATCCCTATTTTGACACACACCCAAAAAAATGTAAAAGTATAAACTATTAAATATTTGGGTGTTTCTTCAAGGCTTTTGGGTAGTGTGGCCCCTTCTCTTAACTCCACCTTTCTTGCTCTTATCCCTAAAAATGAGCACCCAGTCTCTTTTGCTGACTTCCGACCCATTTCCCTCTGTAATATCGGCTATAAATTGATCTCTAAAGTGGCGACCATGAGACTGAAGCCCTTTTTAGATTCCTCTATCTCCTCCCAACAATTTGGCTTCCTAAAAAACCGTCAGATCCTGGAGCCCATAGCAATCACACAGGAAGCCTTACATACTGTAAAAACTAAAAAGAGATGTGCTGTCATCCTTAAGCTGGATTTATCAAAGGCTTTTGGCAGGGTTAATTGGACTTATATCCGTCTAATTCTTATACAAATCGGGGTTCCTCTGGTGGGAGTGAACTGGATTATGGGCTGCATTTCTTCTGCAAATTTCGCTGTTCTTGTCAATGGATCTCCTTCCTCCTTTCAGGCTTCTCGTGGAATCAGGCAGGGCTGCCCTTTGTCTCCGCTATTATTCATAATTGTTATCGAAGGTCTAAGCCTCCTGATTGAAGATGCTAAAAGGAATGGTAAAATAAAAGGGATAAAGATTTCTTCTCATCTACATCTCACCCACTTACTATTTGTAGATGATGTTATCCTATTTGGTATGGGTTCTTATGAGGAGTGGATTGCTTTCAAAGCTATTCTTGACTCTTTTTGTGAGGCCTCTGGAATGTGCATTAATATTGCAAAATCATGTTTTCTCCATAATGATTTGGATGCATCCCTCCTTGGCAGAATCACTGGTCTTCTTCCATACAGATTTTCCCATCTTAACCATGGCTTCAATTATCTCGGATACTTCCTCAAACCCTCGGGCTATCTTGTTAAAGACTGGTATTGGATTATCTTGAAGTTTGAGAAACCTATCTCACAGTGGACATACAAGCTCCTATCTATGGGAGGTCGTCTTGTCCTCATTCGATCTATACTTTCGAGCATACCTGTCTATTGGATGGCCCTTGTTCCGATACCATCCTCCATTCTTGACAAACTCATAAAGTTAATTTTCTCTTTCCTTTGGGGCTCCTCATCATTAAAGAAGAAATTTCATCTCGTGGACTGGCAACTCTTAGCTAGACCCATCTCTGCAGGGGGCTGGGGTATCAAACACCTCCCTAGTTTCAGTCTTTCTCTGAGATTGAAGAGCTTCTGGACTACTCTAAATAGTGATGGCATCTGGCATCATCTCCTCTCTGTTAAATATATGAAGAAGCTGCCACTGCACACTTGGCTCAGAGAAAAATGTTTCTTTATTCAAAATTCCTCGATCATTTGGAAAGGTTTTCTTAAAACATTGATGTGGATAGGTAAAGGAACCTTGTGGCAAGTGGGAAATGGATCAGACATTCGATTGGGAATTGATCCTGTAGTTGGTATGATTAATTCTTATATTATTCCTGATGACTTGAGAGCCTCTCTTGCAGACTATGGGATTAATACTTTGGCACAAGCAAGGAATAAAACATCTTTCGCTGCTGGTAATTGGTTTACGGCAGAAGAACTTGGTTTTGGTGGAGAGTGGAAATATCTCTGGAATAATTATATCAGAGGGATGGAATATAATAGAATTTGCCTCAGTGATCCTTGTGATAAGCTTCTTTGGTCACACATCAACTATGTGGGCACGATAAGTGCAGCAAAAGGATATGAGTGTATCTTTGCGAACTACACATTTGAGGATCGAAACCCTGCTCTTGATATCCTCTGGACACTGAACATTCCTACCAAAATAGTCTGTTTCATTTGGCTGCTAATTAAAGGTAAAATTCTCACCTGGGAGTAGCTTCAACACCGTGGGTTTTATGGTCCCAACCGATGTGTACTGTGTGAGAAGAATAACGAGGATATTCAACATCTCTTTATGTCCTGTTCTTTTTCAGTGGATATTTTCTCCCATTTTGAGGCTAGATTTGGATTCTCTACCACCTTTCAAAACTCTGTCAATACTTTCCTGGTTCATTGGTTTAGCACCATAGCTCGTTCGACAACGTTCAGACAGCTTCCACTCTTCATTTTCTAGTGCATTTGGATTACCAGGAATTTGTGTCTTTTTGAAAATGTGAAGCCTACACAACGCTCCCTTATATCCAGGATTGAGAGCTTATTAAATCTGTATCCAGTTCAGCAAAAAATTAAAAAATTCCAAGCTATTGGTCCAAAGCCTCTGAAGGAATTTCCATGTGCTTTTTTTGATGGGGCTGCTGCTAATAATGTGGGAGGTGCAGGTTTTGTGATTTATCTGAATGATAACCATTTTTATAGTTTCTCTATGGGCTGTGGTTGCAGTTTGAATACCAGAGCTGAGTTATTAGCTCTATGGGCTGCTCTAAGAGTCAGCTTAATTATGGGATTGCCCATTCACTTGATACTTGGTGACTCTTTGGTTGTTATCTCATGGATCAACATACTTTTTTCCCTTGATATTCCTATTTTGAGGCACTGGTGCGAAGATATTAGAGATATGCTTCAACATGTCCCTTCGGTGATTTTCAAGCACATATACCGGGAGCACAACTCGCTGGCAGACGGTCTCTCTAAATCAGCTATGAATTTGGATATGGGATACGGAAAATACACTGAAACATTGGATGGTTTGGGAATAGCACATGATCTTTTTGTGCTCTTTTAGATGCTGATTGCCCCCTGATATATCAGCATTGATTGTATTTTCTCTATTTGTCATGATTGAGACTTTCTGTCAGCTAGCTCTGCTTAGGAATATTTGCTTGAGATCTCCTCCGGTTCACTCTTATTTTCTGACTTGATTTATCAGGGATGATGACAAAAGTCTGCAATGATCAGACTTTCTTTGTTTCTCTGTTTTTTGGCTGGATATGGTTGGCATGATCATAGTATATTGCTGAATGTTTTATATTTGTATTATGCTGTTAAGTCAGAATTATGGAAACGATGTTTTTTGATTCTATGAATAACAAAGGCTAGTATTTTTTCCTCTGAAAAAAAATATATTTGGGTGTTTCTAATGCGTAGAGGTTCGCATTATAAAAACTTCTTCCATGTCTTTTTTTAACTTTCATATACTTTTTAAAATACGTATTGATCGAATGTGCTACCATTTTGTTGTACATGTCTTGTAGTAAATAAAGATTAACAAATTATATAAATAACTTAATAAATTATAATTCTCTTCCAAAAACATTTTAAATAGAATTCATAACATTTTTTACACCAAGTAATGCTTTCAATATAATAAGATTTGAAATATATATTCCTCAACAAATAAATTAAATCTTACTGGTTATTCTTCATATTTGTTTTCTACATGATTTTTGTGCGGGCTTTTAATATTTATATACCTCACATTTCAATCCGTTTGCATAAATAGTCTATCACCATTCCATGATAACCCTTAGCTAAGTTGCATGTATAATGAGAATATTCTCGTTAAATAAAAAAGGAGCCTAATGTATTTCTATCATACAAATTCAACAATAAGCCATTTTTTATATAGGTTTATCTTACCGAATAACAATTTTACAATAACTTGTAAAGCTTTTATAATAACTAGAGCTTTTCAAGTGACTTCTCTTTTCTTGAAACATTTTTAGTCATAAATAAAATAAAATGCTATTTTCTACATTGTTTAACAATAACATTCACGGAATCTGCGAGATGTAGAAAAGTTGGTGGTGGGGTATGGTTAAGACGCCCCCCTAAGCTGAAAGGTCGCTGGTTCTAATCCTGTCGGATACCAAAAAATCCAACCATGTTAAGGGTTGGTGCGGTCCAAGCTGGGTGTGATCCCCGGGTGATTTTTACGGCTTAGATGCCCCTGGTTCATGGTTACTTAGCCAATGGCAATCCTGCTAGTCAGGGGGGTTCCACCACTTTGCAAAAAAAAAAACCAATAACATTCACGAAAGTTTAGATTAATAATTCTTCATGACAACAACATATTTAAGGTCTAATTCTCATATGAATAAAGATAATAATATAAGAATTTAAAAAATCACAAATCAACAAAAGAAACAAAAACTTATATGTTCTTCTTATAGGATTTCCTTTTACAAACTAGTTTAGAAATTGAGAAAATGGTGTGATGTAATTCCCAGTCGTTGGCATGTCTAGAGATTTTCCTATCTCAACAACCACCCCCGACCCAAGTCATGATACCACAAGAGTGAAGGTCATCCTTTCTTCTTTGTTCATTTCTACACAAAAACCCTCAACTTAATTTTTAGATTTGTTTCTTTTTCCAAACAATCCTCCTTTAATATTCTTCTCTTAAGTTATACATATATATTTAATTTATTCTTTGTTCATTTCTACACAAAACCCTCAACTTAATCTTTAAATCTCCTTTCTTTTTCCAAAAAGTCCTCCTTTAGTATTCTTCTCTTGTTATACATATATATTTAATTTCTTGATTTCTTGATAATCAAATATTAATAACTATTATTGGTACTTTCTCTCTTAATTATAGAAAAATGTATTTCATCATTAAGTAAATTAATTCTATTTACTCTTTTAAGTGATATCTTCCTTTCAATTTACTTATTAAACTCTTTTAAGCTAACTTTCCCCTATGAAAAAATATTTTAACTCTAATTAAATTAATTCTATTTATTCCTTAAGTGATTCTTTCCTATCACTCAATCTATTAAATCATTTTAAGCTAGCTTTTCCCTTTGGTGGTATCATGACTCCTTTATTATGTTGCACCCTTTGTCAGCTGACCATAACAATATTACACTTGCACCATTACAATGTGTGTCATTTACAATAATGAAATTTACAAGATAGATTAAAATGGGTTTTTTAAGGATATTACATCCCCCTTTTAAATAGAACATCGTCCTCGGAGTTGTCTTTGCTTCTGCAACAACTTGCCATAGTATTTTCCTTGGACTAATGTATCACAAGCATTTTGAATCTTTGTATTTTTTCCAATGATGGTTTATCATCAACCTCTTTTAAAGGTTTCATATATGTACATGCAATGTACTAAATTTGGGAACCAAAAATGAGTCTTACCATAATTTCTAAAATAAAATTATACATGTAAAGTAAAAGAGAAATTACTTTTGGATCTTTTACTTATCACCAGAGACATTATCCTCTTCCTCATATATCAAATATTCTGATTCAACCTACTTTACATACCATACATGTATTTTTTGTACAAAGATCCCTAGGCATTACAACCTATTACTATAATTGTGAGCAAAATTTCATAGCTCAACAATTTGTTTGTAATCCAAAATCCAAAATTTTCATTTAATGCATGCACTTTCAACTGGTAGCTACAAAGCATGTAATGAGGTACCTAAAAGGTATGATAGACTATGGTTTTAGTTATACTAGAGATCATGACTTCAGACTATATGGTTATACATATTCAAATTGGGCATGAAGTGTCTAAGATAGAAATATCACTTCAGGAGGATGTTTCAGTCTCAGTTCAGCCATGAACTCTTATCTAAGCAGGAAACATTACAGTGTTTCTCTCAGCACTACAGAAGCGGAATATATTACAGCTTGTTCCTCCAATTGTGAATCCATATGGCTTCGGAAGTTGTTATTATATCTACTCGATCTGGAGATGGATTATACCATGATTCTATGTGATAACCAAAGCTGCATGAAGATGATTAGAGGACCTTGTGTTCCATGATAATACAAATCAGATAGAAATCCAATACTTCTACATTCATGACATGGTGAACAAGGGAGATATAAAGATCAAATATGTTAGCACAGATGAGCAGGTTGCAGATGTGTTGACTAAGCGTCTGTCTCATGTGAATTTTGAACACTTCTGAGACAACATTGGTGTTGTATGTAAGGACCTCCCTCAAAAGGGAGAGTAGTATTGTTGACACTACGGTATCCTGATCACAGAAGGTGTCTCAATTGGGATTGATCATCCTTAGACGTGATCCCGTAATTATGAAAGGAATGATCGTCTTAAATGTTGATGTGGATGGACTTGATATCATAGTTATGAAAGGAAGGATCGTCCAATATGTTGGGACTAATCATCCTTAGACTTGATGTTGTAATTCTAAAAGGAAGGATCATCTTAAATGCTGATGAGAATGGACTTGATCAAATAATTCTGAAAGGAAGGATCGTCTTAAATTCTAATGAGAATGGACCTGATCCCATAATTCCGAAAGGAAGGATCGTCTTAAATGTTGATGTGCATGGACTTGATCTTGTAATTCCAAAAGGAAGGATCATCAAAGATGTTGGGACTAATCATCCTTAGACTTGATATCGTAATTTTGAAAGGAAGGATCGTCTTAAATGTTGATGAGAATGGACTTGATCCTGTAATTTCGAAAGGAAGGATTGTCTTAAATGTTGATGTGGATGGACTTGATCCTGTAATTATGAAAGGAAGGATCATCCAAGATGTTGGGACTAATCATCCTTCGACTTGATCCCGTAATTCTGGAAGGAAGGATCATCTTAAATGACGATGAGAATGGACTTGATCCCATAATTCCAAAAGAAAGGATCATCCAAAATGTTAGTAGTGGACTTGATCACGTAATTCTGAAAGGAAGGATCACCCAAAATGTTATTAGTGGACTTAATCCCATAATTCTGAAAGGAAGGATTGTCTAAAATGTTAGTAGTGGACTTGATCTCATAGTTACAAAAGGAAGGATTATCTAGAATGTTAGTGGTGGACTTGATCCCATAATTCCGAAAGGAAGGATCTCCTTATGTATGTATGTGTTAGCTGTGATTAGTATTCGTAGCTTTGCAAATACTTGATACCATAATTTTGAAAGAAAGGATTGTGTGAGTACCACAGATGTGTTGTGCATGATCCTAAAAGGATGATCATGTCGGTTGTTGTCATACCTTCCATAGATGATGTTATTACAGCCTTGAGTTGTTGATGATGATGTCAGATGTCGTTGTTGTTGTTATTCCAACTTTATGCTAATGAGCTAGTTGTGTGTTGTCATTGTTGGTGTTAGCCCAGATTTATGTTGATGAGCCAACCTTGTGATGTCATTGTAGTTGTTATTCCAACTTTATGTTAATGAGCCAGCCTCATGCTATCGATGCTAGTGATGTATCAGTTTTTATGCAAATGATGATGTTCCATACTACATATGATGATTCCCCAATCCCATGTTGCAGATTATGATGCCCCAGTCCCATGCTGCAAATCATGATGCCCCAGTCCCATTATGCAGGTCATGATTCAATTCCATGTTGCATATGATGTTTTTCCAGCATATGATGATGATGCTCCATCTCCATGCTGCAGATGATGCTCTAGTTCCATGTTGCAGATGAGGATGATCTATCTCCATGTTGTTGATAATGTTTCAGTTCCATGTTGCAAATGATGACGCCCCAGTTCCATGTTGTAGATGATGATACTCAAGCTCCATGTTGTAGATGATGATGTTGTTCAAAAATTTCGATGATCTATAGATGTACCAGACAATGTTCCAAAATATGATGTTGATGATGCCTCCTCCCTCCTTCTCATGATGTTGTGAAGAGCCACACCAGTTGTTGTTGTTGTCAGTAGAATACCCTTCTTGTTAAGAGGAAGTGTTGAAATAATGTAACTTCAAAGAATATTCTACTTGTGCTTCACATTATCATTATTCCTCCTTCAAGAGATGTTGTTTATGTAAAAGGTCATGTGAAAGTCATGAGGTAAACCCTCAGTTGTAAGTCGGGTCAATAGCACCCAGAAAAGAAGAATATAATTATCATTGTGAATTTTACCTAGGTAGTTCAGCCCTGTAAGTTAGATAGGTCGGCCTAGTTAGGGAAAATGTCAATTGGAATACTAGTATAAATAAGGATGCTCCCTCCCTCATTTATACACACTCACTCACACTTGTATTGCGCAAGAGAGAGAAAGAAGGAGAGACAGAGAAGGAGGAAGACTAGTGTATTTGGTGTTTTGGCTCTTATGCTTGGGGTTTGCTCTCTCACTTGATGAGACCTTATTCTTTGTTCATTGCATTCTGGTAATCTGTATTGAGGAAGTTTTTGTTGGGTTTTACCCTTTAGGGTTTCCCAGGGTAAATTGATGTGTACCTTGTGATTGTGTTTCTTTCGGTGATCCTCTTTATGATGTTATTGTGAAAATGTAGTAAATTCTAATCAAGTTAGGACTTAACCTATGGAAGAATATAAAAATTAATAAGAGTAAACCCACCAAGGTCACCCATGGCTAAGAAAAATACCGAGGTAGTTCAGTATCTAGAAACAACTAAGGGTTGTATACAAGAAACCCCATAATCATAGGTGGATGTTATTAAACTAGTTAAACCTAATATATAACTAGTCACGATAGATTTCAAGGGTACTAAAGCTTACATTGGACCCCAAAAAAATATTCTTGGACATGTAGAAATATACAAAATATTCAAAGAGGAAGATTACCCTAATGTGATCCCTCCTAGTGATCCAACAAACAAAAATAGTAATGACAATTTATTCAATAACATCAGGACATCTCGCTTGCACAAAATAGCTACCATAACTCCTATTTTACCTATTAGTAGCTATTTAATGGATAATCAAGCACAATAACACAACCAATACAATTTTTGTTAATGATTTAAAACAATGTATTGCTTCTTTCCAACAATCGAAGATAGAGAAATAGTACATATTAATGAGACTCGTGCTTTTATGATTACTATATGGGTAGAACAATGATCTAAATAAAATCTTGGTGGGATGGTGGGTTTAGGGGAAAATATTGTTTGTCAATAATGATGGACTATATACAATCACCAACTTGAGAGACCCATACATATATGCAATTGATTTAATGTGCAGTTATATGGTGAACCAAATTGCATACACATCAAATATGTTATGGAATTGGTTGTTTACATTGTGATATAAGGGGATTTGTATTTAACCGGGATATTATCTTATTTCATTTATTGAAAAGAGATTTAGATAGATCCAAGAATCCTAACATTTGGATTGTCCTCTACTTTTTATATGGATTCTTACCTACTTGACATTACATATGAAAAATTCTTGCTCTAAGGTTGAATTAGTATTGGAATATAGTAGGGATACCTATTGTTGTGTAATGTCAAATATTGTGGGAGAATAGGTATACAAGGAACGATACACAACTCTATGATCATTTATTTTCCATATACAAATTGTTGTTTTGAAAAATGTGCCCTAGACTACTAGATGAAGCAATGTTGTTGTTGACAAGTATTTGAAGATAGGATTTTGTTGCAGCTGCAACCGTTCTCCCCAAATTTCTTAAATTTTGGGCCCCTCCTCATGATTTAGCATTGTTTTTAATCGTTGGATCCTTTGAACCTTTTGGTCATGCTTTAGTGTTGGATGATTTTAAAAGATTGACTCTCGGCTTGTTTTCGAAGATTGTGTGTGTTTGAAGTTGTTTGGGTCGCCGATTGTGAGTTTGGTTTCGTTGATGGTTTTTTGAAAGGCCGTTGTTTCAGAGGTGAAATGTATTTTGACCATTGTTGAATTTTAAAACTCTCCGAACACTTAATTTTTCTATTGATCGGGCGTCATTTTTTGTTTAATCGGAAGCCGTAGCCGTTTCCTCTTCCGCCGTTGCGGCTCCCAAAGTAGTTAAGCCTCCGAAGTATAGAGCATTCCACCCTCCGATATGCATCGCATGGCTATAACCTTTCTTCTTCCGCCGTTGCGGCTCCCAAATCGACTGAGCGCCCGAAGTCTAAAACGCTCCGCCAGCCGATGCGTCAGTCTTTTAGTCACTTGCCCGTAACTTTTTCTTCTTCCACCGTTGCGGCTCCCAAAGTGATTAAGCTTCCGAAGTGTAAAACCTTCCAACTTCCGATTGAGAGTTTTCCCGCCCGCGGGTCGCGTATCCTTAACCTTTCCTTTTCCGCCGTTGCGGCTAGGAAATCCTTTTCGCGTCCGATGTCAATATCCTTCCGACTTTCGATTTAGAACTTTCCCGCTCAAGGCTTAGTCAACACTATTCTGTTTATTAAAATTCTCAGATCAAGGGATGCAGCCGTTTTCTTGTGGATTAGCCATTTCAGGTGGTTTAAGTTAACGTTTAAAAATGCCTTTCCAACGAATGATGCACAGTAATTGATTGCAGGGACAGTTGGGGCGATCACGGTGTGAAGGTGTAGCTTGATAGTTTGTAAAAAAAAGAAAAAAAATCAAATCGAAACCAGCAGAGTCGCAAGGGAGACAAGCGAAGGAAAAGACAAAAAATCGAAAGCAACAAAAAACGCAGATCTGAAAGGTCCAGCAGTTACTCAAATGATCATGAGCATGCGAAGAAAAGATGGAGAGAGGGATATGAAACGTTGGAAGAACCGAAAAGTGACACGTTTGGGGGGAGCCCAAACGATCTAATGTTTGAGTTTAAATACTGGAAAGTTAGAATTTACCGGGGCTTTTTCCCTGGAAAAACTTGTAACTTAATGCTTGTAAGAGGAACTATTTCGTTTTACAACCAGAGACTACAAATTTTGCCTGTTGGAGGAAGTACTATGTGGAATATGTCAATGTGATTAAATGAGCAATGTTGAATGTGAACTATTTCGTTTTCAGTTGTGCCTCATTAGCTGTAAGAGTGTTCTAATTTCTTGAACCTATGTTCTCGTCTGAATGTTCTTCAGTACCTTTATGATGTCTTTTCCACTATGAGCAATGAAAATTTTAACCGTTGATGAGCTATCTTATCATATATACTTTTAATCATGTTTATATGTTTGGTTATAAGAACAGCTATCTGTGATTTTCCATAACACATGAACAGGGGTGCATGGCTCATGAATGAATACCCAGCTCTCTAGAGATAGTTTAGTTAGTATTTATTTTCTTGCATGATTTGGATGCTTGTGAGTTCTAAGACGAGAGGTAAGAACCTGCACATCACATTGTGATTACTCTTTGCATAATTATCACCCTGCATGGTTAATTAGGCACTTGCATATCATACTTAAGTCAAAAAATACAAATACACGGTGGACCGGGCCGTAACCAGTAAAACCTTTGTTTTGTTACTTGACCTACGGTAGCCGGACCGCAAACCGAACGGATTCCCTATACCAAACAGTCACGGGCTAATTGGGAACGTTGACTGGGGAGAATCCTTTACTGTTGTTCCCTGCGAATTTCCAGGCCTCAACAGTTTTGGCGCTAGAAGGAGGGCCGTCAGTGCATGGCTGGCCAAGGAAACCCGTTTTCTCGAGATTATTCCATCGGTAACAGTTCTGAAAGCAGTGGGCTTCATAATCCAATTCCTGAAGAAAGGAATAGAGAAAATCTATATTATGTTGGCAACGAAGTTGTTAATGACCTAAGAAGACACACCATGGAATATGTAAATAACATTGGAGGATTTCCAATCATCCCTGAATTGCCCATAAGAGAGTATAAAAGGAAAGATCGTCCTATAGTAGAAGACTCGGTGCTGGTTGGAGACTAGGAAGAACTTGTAGAAACAGCCTTACAGGAAGTTGCACTACCTTTGAATCAAGAAGGCCCAGATACCCCTCACAGTTCTCCTGCTCACACTTCTATTGACTCACCTCCTCACTCTCCACCTAGACTCATGGCAGGAGTAAATGATAATCCACCACCCAACCCACCAAACCCACCACCTGCCTGGAGAGCCAGATCACCTTTAAATCTAACGCCTCCGCTACATGATTTACCTCAATCCTTTGAAAAGATGCTGCCCAAGTTCGACCCAAATGAGAAGATACTAGTAGATGATCACCTGCAAAGTTTTTACTTGGCGATAGAAGGGTTGAGGGCTGGGGAGTATGAGGATGTAGTTTGCAGACTATTTCCGCATACCCTTAAGGGAGTTGTAGCATCATGGTATTTTGGGTTGCCTACTAACTCTATCCCTGATTGGGATACCTTCGAGAGAATTTTCAGAAGTAAGTATGCAACTCAGAAAACTCATGCAGCTCTCATGAAAGGGCTATGCGCCTTGAAGAAAGAAAGAAAGGAAAAGGTCTACAGTTTCACACAAAGGTTTGCAGCATATCTCAAAAAAAATTCTGAAGCTGATAAACCTTCAGACAAGGTACTAATTGAATATTATACTTCATCTTTAGGCCCTGAGTTGGCCATGTTTACCAAAATAAGGGCCAAGCCTACTTTGGAAGAAACCTATGTAGAGGCAGAAGTAGTGGAGGATGAAAGAGAAAGTATCGAAGATTATCCAGAACAGTCAGGAGAGAAAGGTACAGGAAGGAAAGCCTTATTGTTTACTAAGCCTAAGGAAGAGAAATCGCCAGATTCTGAAAATATGGCAAAAATGATGCAGAAGCTTTCCAACAAAATCATAGATTTGGAGAAAGAGAAGGAAACACAAAAGTTCTATAAGCCCTATTATAAGAAAAGAGAGGATGACAATCAGTCTCAACCTCCTCCTCACAATGCTGCATCTATGAATCTAACAGAAGTAGGAATGGAAAATTTTTGCACTTTCCACCAACAACCACACTCTGAAAGAAATTGTCCTCAATGGATAAACTCAATGACGTTGGTTATGAATCAGCTGTTGGATTCTAAGTTAACGGAAGATGGAGATGAAGAAAGAAAAGAGAATACTACTTCAACGAAAGAACAAGAAGAGGAAACCGTGGTTTTGTGGGATTCTGTTTCGTTATTTGATGCTGAAGAGAAAAAGAATCAGTGGTACAAGGACGTCATGGAAACCAATGTAGCAACAAGAAGCCAAGGGTCGGTTAAAGAAGATAGTCTCATACTCCCAAAGATTAAGAGGCTTCAGCGAAATGTTAAGAAATTTCAAAATAAATCCTTAGCTGATAAAATTCCATAATTCACTATTACCAGCCAAGATCCTAAGCAGAATAATACGTTGGCCAAGCCAAATGAAGAAAAGATGAATGCTGATAAACCTCAACCCATTGAACAACAGATGGATTATGACATTGTGGAGGATTTAAAGAAGGTAAAAGCGAATGTTTCACTATTCGAAATGTGTAAAGTGCCGCAGCAAAAAGAAAGACTATTGAAGGCACTTGAAGCATCGGGCGAGAAGCTGCCCACTGACAATCGACCTCAGGAAGAAGAAGAAATCGGAGAAACCAGCATTGGAGGTAAGTCTAAAAGCAAACATCCACCTTTCCTCCTCACATTTGAAATTTTCAATCACAACATGCATAATTGCTTGGTAGACTCAGGGGCGTCGGTTAATGTCATGCCAATATCAGTCTGTAAAAAGATCAATGGGAAGCCTAAGCCATCCACGTGGAGGGTGGTTCAGTTGGACATGACGGATGTAAAGGTAATTGGTGAGATGGAGGATGTCCTAGTCCGCCTGGCATCAAACGATAAAGTATGCCAGGTCATTAATATCGTGGTGGCTGATATACCAGACACTTACGGTCTTGTCTTGAGCAGAGATTGGTCGGCCAAACTAAATGGATATTTTGCCTCGGATTGGTCGCATCTGTGGCTGCCATACAAAGGAAGTTCGAACCAGATTAAGATTTTAAGAGAGCCTCACATGAAATACAATGTTACTCAACTGGAGGAGAAGAATGAACCAGTGGATTATGTATTGGGAAATTATTTTATCGAATTGGAACCAGGAAATTACCAAGCAGAAGAAGCCAGCAACACATCAGACACCCAGCCTGATCTCCTTCGATGCTCACAGGCTGATGAAATTGAATGTAACATAGTAAACTTCGCAGTAGGAGTAGATTCACATTCAGTAGTTAATGATTTTTGGACTTTGTTTTTTGATGGCTCTAAGACGTTAGAAGGGTCAGGGGCCGGCTGTGTCCTGATCGAACCCCAGAAGAATAAACATTTTCTCTCATGTAGATTAGAGTTTGAATGTACGAATAATACAACTGAGTACGAAGCGCTGGTACAGGGCTTGAGGAAAGCGATTGAATTAAAGGTAAGTAATCTAAAAGTTTTTAGAGATTACTTGAAACAAATCTGGAATCAAATACATTGTGTTTCCCCTCACTTGAAAGCTTACCAAAATGAGGTATGGGACCTACTTAAATGTTTTAATGCATTCAATATTATTTCAATTCCAAGACTTAAAAATGCAGTAGCTGACCTGTTGGCCACATCAGCCGCTAGGCTGGTACCCACCAATAATCGATGCTCTGTTGAATTGCTTTTCAGGCCCTCGGTACCTGATATGATCACCAACCTACGAGTGTTTGATGATGACAAGCAGATTATAGAATGTTTAACAAATGACGAGGTATTTAAAGGAGCCATTATAGACGATGAAGAACATCAGGCCGAGCTGAAGTATGATAATTTCATTCCTAAAGGTGTCAGAACGTTAGAAAAAATGTTCGATTTAAATGAAAAGTTCAGAAGACCAGCCAACGTGAAGACCCACAGCTCATCTCTACAATTCGAGCTTATAAATTTAGGGACTGAGACGAATCCTAAATTTGTGAATCTTGGCAAATGTTGTTCACCAGCAGAAAGAGATAAGTTCGTCAGTCTGTTTAAACAATATAAATATGTTTTCGCCTGGACATACGAAGATTTGAAAACATATGACACCAGCATCATCAAGCATGTTGTCCCCATCAAAGCTGGCGTCAAGCCGTATCAGCAACCTTTAAGAAAAATGCATCCAAAATTGGAACCGCTGATTCAGAGTGAAGTGAAGAACTTATTGGATGCTAGAATCATTTTTAAGGTCAGACACTCTGAGTGGGTATCAAATCTGGTACCAGTAACAAAAAAGTCTGGAGAAATCAGACTATGCATGGATTTCAGAAATTTAAACCGCGCTTCAGATAAAGATAACTATCATGTGCCACCCATGGAGCAATTGCTACAAATGGTCTCAGGTTCTGAACTATTTTCGTTATTAGACGGTTTCTTTGGCTACAATCAAATATTAGTAGCCGAAGAAGACAGATTGAAGACAACGTTCAGGACCAAATGGGGAACCTTTGCCTACAGAAGGATTCCCTTTGGGCTTATAAATGTTGGAGCAACGTTTCAGAGGGCTATGGACATAGCATTCCATGGATTGATTGGCCGTAGTGTTGTAGTGTACCTTGATGATATTACGATATTCTCAAAGAAGAGAGAAGAGCATGTGTTTCATTTAAGGCAGATTTTTGAACGCTGTCGGACATATGGCATCTCGCTCAATCCAAAAAAGTGTGTGTTCGTTGTCGCGGAGGGCAAATTGCTGGGTCATATAGTTTCAAAGAAAGGAATATCTATAGATCCAGAAAGAATTAATGCCATTGAACAGATCTTGTTACCCCATAATAAAAAAGGGATGCAATCATTTATGGGAACTGTAAACTTCGTGCGAAGATTTGCGCCTGATTTCGCTCAGATTGTCAAGCCGCTGCAGCAAATGGTGAAGAAAAATGCACAATTCAAATGGAATGAGATTGAGAAGAACGCATTTAGCAAAATTAAAACTGTTGTTGCACACGCACCCTCCCTGAAAAGCCCAGATTTTGATAAAGACTTTATTCTGTATACCTTTGCATCCGATGATTCGCTTGCAGCTGTGCTTACGCAAAAGGAAGATGGGGGGGATGAATTCCCAATATCTTTCACGAGCACTGGTCTGCAAGGTGTCGAATTAAATTACCCAGCCATTGATAAACAAGCTTACGCAGTATTCAAAGCAGTGAAGCAATTCAGGCCTTATATTTTAAAAAATAGAACCAAGGTAATCGTCCCCTACCCAGCTGTAAGGTCCCTTCTTGTACAGAAGGAGTTAGGAGAAAGAAGGGGCAACTAGATAACAGCTCTTCAAGAGTACGACCTTGAATTCAAGGCAGCCTCTATAGTTAAAGGACAAGGGTTGTGCAAACTGATGACTGAAAATGGAAAAAATGAAGAACACGCCTGGGAGGATGAAGCCGAATTACATGTAATGGAGGTATGTCCTTTTTTTACAGCTCCCAAGTCTTGGTATAGAGACCTCGTGCATTACCTACAAGCAGGGCTATTGCCAGAACATTGGAATTCTAAGCAAAGAAGAGCATTGCGTCTTAAATCAGCTTCCTATCAGATTGTTGAAGGAGTATTATTCAGAAAAAATTATGACAGAGTTCTTCTCAGATGCTTAGAGAAAGAAGATGCAAAGAAAGTAATGTCAGAATTGCATGACGATCCTGCTGGGGGACATTATTCAGGGGATACTACAGCCCACAAAATCCTCAGAGCCGATTACTATTGGCCTACGCTCTTCAAAGATGCACACGCACATGTCAGGAAGTGTGATATTTGCCAAAGGTGTAGTGGGAGACAACCTAAAGCAGCAGCACCCCTAAAGCCGGTGATGATCACGGAGCCATTCGAGCAATGGGGGTTGGATATCATTGGAGAAATAAAACCAAATTCCTCCCTACAACACAAGTACATTCTGACCGCGACCGATTATTTCACTCGCTGGGTTGAAGCTATCTCGCTGCGCAAGATAAATGAAGACGCGGTCATCAGCTTCCTACAGGACCACATCATGACCAGGTTTGGAGTTCCAGTTTCGTTAGTTTTTGATAATGATTCATACTTTTCATCAATTAAATTAATTGCTTTTGCTCATGATAAAGGGATAAAATTGCATTATTCTGCTAATTACTATCCACAAGGAAATGGCCTGGCTGAATCCACTAACAAAAATCTGATTAGAATTTTAAAGAAGACTGTGATAGAAAACCAGAGGAGTTGGCACTCAGCGCTGCCAAACTCCCTTTGGGCCGATAGAGTCACCCCCAAGTCTGCAATAGGAGTGTCTCCGTATACCTTGGTGTATGGTAAAGAAGCCATTCTTGCCCCCAACATCATGCTACCCTCTTCCATAATAGCTCAAGAGTCCAGAGGGCCAGAGAATGAAGTTTTGCATATGAGGATATGCAATCTTCTGAAAGCAGAAGAGGCTAGATCTCAAGCCAGAGAACACTTTAAGCAACAGCAGGAGTTAGTAAAGAGATGGTTCGACAAACATAAAGCTGGAACAAAATATTTTGAAGTGGGAGACTTAGTCCTCAAATGGGATCACCCCATGATGAGAAAGGAAAGCATACTAAATTCCAGCAGTTGTGGGTAGGCCCTTTTCAGATTGCGGCAAAGCTTGGCTCTTCTACTTATAAGTTGCAATATTTATAGGGGTGGGGGGAGAACTTACCAGTAAATGGTTTGGTTCTCAAGCCTTATTTTTCCTGAGTTTCTTTGAGTTCTTCTGTCTTGTATATAAATAATCTGTTTGGTTGTCTTTTGAGTCATGTTTTTCAGTTGGTTTTAGTTTGAGTTTTCTTGATTTCAATAAAGGGAACGAACCCGTGGTTGCATGGGGAACACCAAATTTTTTGGGAATGATAAACATTTTTGGGTATCAGATTGTGTGTTGTTGTTTGTCTAAAAGAACTTCTTCCAGTTTAGCAGTTTTCTCGAATAGCTCTGAGTGCATTGAAGTCATGCTTAACCCCTGTGAAATAAACCGGATTCAAAGAGTCTGGAATACTATGTTGAGGCTCCATCCACGTCACACTTAAAATGTTCTAAGGGGCGACAGCAAAGGACCCATGGAAAGGAGAAAGGTGAACAATATATTAAATATAAATGATCCCATGCCAAGAAACGAATGCCAAAAGGAAAATAAGAGTAAAAAAACTCCTATGAAAGCATCATACATCAAAGCAAATGCTGAATCATAAGTACTAAATTGTCAAAAGTTCCTCTCCGTCCGTGAGCTGAAACATGAAGTACACCGCTCACACAAAAGGACACTATGGGATAGAAGAGCCTGAATTAAAATTCAGAAAGAAATGCATGCAGGAGGACTCATATGAAAAGGGACAAAAGTCCAAAAGCACAAAAGTGCTAAAGTGGCAGGGGAATGAGGAACAAACGAATATTTCTGTTTACCATATGCTACAATCCTATGGTGTCCAAGCTATCAGCTACCTGAAGACAAAAGTAATAATGAAATTCATCCTCTGGCCTCAACAGAGTTATCTGGACTTGAAAATCTTGGTTTCCACTCTCCCAAATTGGACTATCATCAATGATTAAAGGTACACACTTCCGTCATTTGAGAAATCCAGATAGCTAGAAGAATTCAATAGATGCATTTGTTGTTAAACAGTCTGTCACTCAAAGAATAATCGCCCAGAGATCTAGGTTCACCAGGTAATCGCTAATTGTTGCAGCTGCAACCGTTCTCCCCAAATTTCTTAAATTTTGGGCCCCTCCTCATGATTTAGCGTTGTTTTTAATCGTTGGATCCTTTGAACCTTTTGGTCGTGCTTTAGTGTTGGATGATTTTAAAAGATTGACTCTCGGCCTGTTTTCGGAGATTGTGTGTGTTTGAAGTTGTTTGGGTCGCCGATTGTGAGTTTGGTTTCGTTGATGGTTTTTTGAAAGGCCGTTGTTTCGAAGGTGAAATGTATTTTGACCATTGTTGAATTTTAAAACTCTCTGAACACTTAATTTTTCTATTGATCGGGCGTCATTTTTTGTTTAATCGAAAGCCATAGCCATTTCTTCTTCCGTCGTTGCGGCTCCCAAAGTAGTTAAGCCTCCGAAGTATAAAGCACTCCGCCCTCCGATATGCGTTGCGTGGCTATAACCTTTCTTCTTCCGCCGTTGCGGCTCCCAAATCAACTGAGCTCCGGAAGTCTAAAATGCTTCACCAGCCGATGCATCAGTCTTTTAGTCGCTTGCACGTAACTTTTTCTTCTTCCACCGTTGCGGCTCCCAAAGTGATTAAGCTTCCGAAGTGTAAAACCTTTTGACTTCTGATTGAGAGTTTTCCCGCCCGCGGGTCGCGTATCCTTAACCTTTCCTTTTCCTCCGTTGCGGCTAGGAAATCCTTTTCGCGTCCGATGTCGATATCCTTTCGACTTCCGATTTAGAACTTTCCCGCTCAAGGCTTAGTCAACACTCTTCTGTTTATTAAAATTCTCATATCAAGGGATGCACCTGGCCGTTTTCTTGTGGATTAACCATTTCAGGTGGTTTAAGTTAACGTTTTAAAATGCCTTTCCAACGAATGATGCACAGTAATTGATTGCAGGGACAGTTGGGGCGATCACAGTGTGAAGGCGTAGCTTGACAGTTTGTAAAAAAAAATAAAAAAATCAAATCGAAATCGGTAGAGTCGCAAGGGAGACAAGCGAAGGAAAAGACAAAAAATTGAAAGCAACAAAAAACGCAGATCTGAAAGGTCCAGCAGTTACTCAAATGATCATGAGCATGCGAAGAAAAGATGGAGAGAGGGATATGAAACGTTGGAAGAACCGAAAAGTGACACGTTTGGGGGGAGCCCAAACGATCTACTGTTTGAGTTTAAATACTGGAAAGTTAGAATTTACCGGGCTTTTTCCTTGGAAAAACTTGTAACTTAATGCTTGTAAGAGGAACTATTTCGTTTTACAACTAGAGACTGCAAATTTTGCCTGTTGGAGGAAGTACTATGTGGAATATGTCAATGTGATTAAATGAGCAATGTTGAATGTGAACTATTTCGTTTTCAGCTGTGCCTCATTAGCTATAAGAGTGTTCTAATTTCTTGAACCTATGTTCTCGTCTGAATGTTCTTCAGTACCTTTATGATGTCTTTTCCACTATGAGTAATGAAAATTTTAACCGTTGATGAGCTATCTTATCATATATACTTTTATTCATGTTTATATGTTTGGTTATAAGAACAGCTATCTGTGATTTGCCATAACACATGAACAGGGGTGCATGGCTCATGAATGAATACCCAGCTCTCTAGAGATAGTTTAGTTAGTATTTATTTTCTTGCATGATTTGGATGCTTGTGAGTTCTAAGACGAGAGGCAAGAACCTGCGCATCACATTGTGATTACTCTTTGCATCTTTATCACCCTGCATGGTTAATTAGGCACTTGCATATCATACTTAAGTCAAAAAATACAAATACACGGTGGACCGAGCCGCAACCGGTAAAAACTTTGTTTTGTTACTTGACCTACGGTAGCCGGACCGCAAACCGGACGGATTCCCTATACCAAACAGTCACGGGCTAATTGGGAACGTTGACTGGGGAGAATCCTTTACTGTTGTTTCCTGCGAATTTCCAGGCCTCAACAGATTTATAGGAACACTAAACTTATCAAAGAATCTATGGAGTGATTGCTCCTAGTTTTTTACTAAAATATGTGTTGAATATATTGGTATTAGGAGAGATATCCTACGAAACAATTATACGTGGATTTAATGCTTCTATGGCAATAAATAAAATGAAATATTGCATTCCCTACAACATGTATGTTTGGCACTAGCGATTGAGTAGATATAAAGTTGCAAGGAAAGAAGTAAGTGCTTTGTTAGAATATATATTTCCACAAGGGAAATTTAGAAGACATAGTCCTAAAGGATTAGTCTTAAACTTATAACAATAAACTAAATCTTTCTTGGCATGATTCCCATGAAAGATGGGATCATGAGGAGTTATTTGAGAATGTTATCTCCTGGGAAGACATTTGGGAAATATTAAAACCTAAAGGACAATATTCATCTTCCAAGTAACAAAAAAATTAGAGGACAAGTCAAAGATTGATAAATATAAACAACATTAAGGAGAAGTTGGTGAAAAGACAAAGCAGAATGTTGAGCCAATATAAGCATATTTAAAGAATGAAGAAAATGAAGAAAAACATGAATTATAAAGAAAACAAAGAGAAGAGAAAGAAATAATAGAAGTAGAGAAGAGAGGAAGGAAAGAAAAATTTGGAAGAATTAAAAAAAGTTAATGGAACATGTATAACTAATAAGCAACATGGAAATAAAGATACATCATAGGCTTCAACTTAACTTACTAATCAACAATCCCAAACTAAGTAGCCTTACTTAGATGAATGGATTGATCTGAACATGGAGAATCTAGTGATTTCAAAACATACTATATATTCAAGAGAAGGAGGAAAAGGTAAGGAAACTATACTTGCAGAAAAAGTTACCCCAAGCAATTTAGACAATGTGATATTATGGGGTGACATACCTATCCATGATCATATGTATAATGTAACATATTTGGAATTAATAAATAATAATAATAATAATAAAAGACAATTGTCGAATAGACCCATAGGAAAATAAATTTTGATTTGGATAAGATAATAGAATGCATGAGTTAAGTGGAAGTAATAGACATTAAAAGGACAAAAACGATATATTTATTATCAATAACTTACTATTACCATGATACTTTGGACAAGGCACATATAGAAGCTAAAGATGTGTAGAAGTTTGAGAAATAGATTGAATTGTCAAAAAATGAAATAAAATATTTTAAATCAATGCAAGGTTTAGTGACAACCTTCATTGGGAACGCTACGAATGAATATGTATCATATGCTAAAAGGGAATTTTATGAGAATAATTTTCAGCTACAAGGATTAAGTTTACAACTTCAATGTTATATAAGGAAAATCTTGTATGAAAATTAATATAGGAAAAAACACAATATCAATTAGAGTCCATTAAACAAGAGCCACGAAGTGGCAATGTCCTCGACATTGCTAATATGTATTTCTATAAGAAGAAATATAGAGAAATGAAAACCGTGGCAATGTCCCCGACATTTCTAATATGCATTTCTATAAGAAGAAATCTAGAGAAATGAAAACCTAGATGAAAAACATGCATGCAAAAAAAAATAATAGGCAATATGATTTGAAAACCTAAGTAAGTTGACTAAGGTGGCACTCTTTGGATTCCTTTGCCACCATCAAAAGTAAATGTCATTCATTTGTCATGTGATCCATTAAATTTATTCTCGACTAATTATGTGTCTATACCAATGTCATGATAAACTCCAAGCAATGCCTACACAATATTTGAAAATGACTAGGCTACTTTGGTTCTTGCATGATGTGGTTATTGATAGTTGATATTTCAAATGTATGTGTCAAAATTATACATTATTTTGTTTACGCCATGATTTTAGGATCAATCAAGCCTTGGGATGCTTAATATGGATGCTTAGCTTTAACGGACCTTTTTTCATGGAAACCCTCATTCACTATAGTGCCCGGGTAACCTGGTAGCAGATAAAATTTAATCTAAGAGAAGCTCAATATTATAAAATTTTCTCTAACTTCTTGGAACCGAAAAAACTTGGATAATATTTGTGAGAAAGTGAAAATCTTAAGCATGAAAACAATACAATTTTATCTATCTTCTTGGAACCTAAAACCCTCCAAGAAGATATAGAAAATCATCTTTATACCATTATTGAACAATTTTCAAAAAATCATGAAGTAGATAAACCATTACAATATTATTCCTTCCTTAGGTTTAATTAAAATGACATAACAAATCAGCTTATTAACCATGCACTCTAATATGTGCATTGGTAATACTCGTTGTGTGGGTTCGGCAATCCTCTGCTCCGAATTTCTTATTTTGCCTTATCTCCTCGCCCATCCTCGAAAACTTAACATCCTATAAGGTCATCATGAAATATATGGAAAAAATGATGAAAAATTATTTTAAATTCGGTTTCTTCATAAGTAAGTTTAAAATCATTCTAACTAAATATAAACTCCCCCATTAAATTTTGTTACAGAAGAACCATAACACTACAGTGAATACAAAGACCTAGACCTATATAACAAGGGGGAAACATATTTAAATAAATGAGAGCAATGTGTTGTTTGTCAGTAGAAAGGTTTTTTTTCTCTAATTTCGTGGAGCATTTCATTGATGATGTTGAATATTACTTTACGGTAAAATAATTTATTGCGCCGAGAGGCGCATTCTACAGCCCGGTATGAGGTAGAAGTGTAATTGCGTGCTCAACGTGGAGATGACACGTGTCACATAAAAAAATCGGCTTATATATCTATATATATATACAAGTCGGCTTAATAATTAATAATCTTAGGTGTGTGTGTATATATATATATATATATATATATATATATATATATTTGTAAGTAAATCAAAACACCTATACACACTTCAAAACAATACGTACAAGCTGGACCTTCGGAATAAGGCTGAGAGCAATTACAGATTTGTCTCAGGTATGCGAATGCATATAATTTAACTTTCTATATCAAGTATGCATATGAGAAACGATTAAATTATAGAAACTGATACGAGTAGATTATTATAGTATTTGATGTATTCTCCCCCGTAGTCCATTTCTGTGATTGATGGCAAGCACCAAAATCCATCTGCAATTTCTGGATTTTGTTTTTGTTTTGGCATCTGCGAGGTGCAAACCCTGCTTCAACAATTGCACTCCAAAAAAGGGTTTGCACCTCGAAATATTTGATCCCTCTCGGCGCATGATAGAGCCGAGTAAAGCTGGATCTAAGCTGGTTTAACTGAAATGATGTCTATAACTCTATAGTAGTAACGAAAGGAAAGAAATTTAGTTTACCCTATGATTGGAGGGAATGCCTTTGAGATAAGGTGAGTTCAATACCTGCAAAACATACCACAGGTTCAAAAACAATTGTTACAAAGCTTGGTATATTTAGAGTTTTACAAGAACAAACCCTTAAACTCATCGAATCCGCGCCCAAGAAATTTAAGTCGAAGTTTTTTTTTGGTAAATGTCCCATTATTTCTGAGTCAAAGAATCTATTTTTTCTTTTAATAGTCCCATGTAATCAAAAGGAGAAAATGCCTGTAAGTAATGGAGATTGAACTATTTAGATCGTTTGTCTTACAAGTCCACAAAATATCATTTTTGTCATAAATTATTTCTCTAAACATAGAATAATCGATGCTTGGTGATAAATGATTTTTGAAGTTCCTTTAATGTATTCAGTAGGGTTTAAGCCCTCTGCGATAATGCAAAGACTTTGTACCTGAACCTGATCTTGTAGAAATTTAATGTATCCCATGGCTTCAAGAAGAATGCGTTTGGTATTGGTTTGTAGAATTAATATTAGTGCCATGAAATTAAACCTTATGTGATACAAATTGATTTATAGACAGCTACTGGATAGGTAAAGTTTTCTATGAAATAATCAATTCAAAGCTAAAAAGATTAAAATCTTTTCAAAGATTGGATATTTCACCTTTCCAAACAGCGAGACGAGTTGTTGCAATGTTGTAATACGTTTGCATAGCTTCTCTTTGGGCACCTGCAACTTTAAAGAAAGCGTGAGAAGAAGCCTCTTTCCCCATATCCAACTTTTTCATATTACTGTGGAATGTGAGGTTATTTGATGACTGAAAAATCGCAGGAGCCTTAAGCGTACCAAGAAGTTCTACAGGCAGAATCAACACTTTGTTGGAGACTAGAAATCCTTCTAGTTCGAGGTTCCTGTTCCCAACATTATGATTAACGATTATTATAGTTGTTGTTCTTGTCAATGTTGTTATTATTATTGTTGTTAATGCTACTGTTGGTGCAGAAGGGAGAGCTGGACGCAATCACCAGTTCTAGTTAGCAATTTGTATGTTATTCTGCGAGCTCAACATAATTTTAACATCATTACCTCGACATATAAACAATATGGATCTCTTACACTCTCTACAAGTGGGATATATCTCACAAATATAAACGGAACAATGTCAAGGGTTAAACACAAATATCACCGAGTGCCAAGTTAGGATTCCAAATCATTGAAAAGAGAATGCCCGAAGGGATGAGTGTCAAAAAAAATTAGAAGATAAGAACTCACATGGAGACCAATTGCCAAGAAAACACAGCAGGCAGTTAAAATATGGAAGTTCCAACAACATCCTCCATACACAAAGAATCAAATGCGCTGCCATATTTTCTAGAAATGACTGTCTTGGAGGTCATTTTACGGTGCATATTTTGAGCAAATGGATAGGAATATTAAAGTATAGAACATGGGTTTTTTTTAGGAATGGACTCAATTAGGCAGAATGTGAGAGGTTTCCAAAAATAATCAAATTTTTTTTTTAAGGAATGGAATCAATTAGGTGGAATGTGATAGGTTTCCCAAAATAATCAATTGTTTTTGCGTTGTATGTGGATCTTTGGAAACATTCTTTACAGAATTTGCCTTTTGTTTTCAGAAAGAGCATGGCAGGTGACAAAGAAAATGTTGGGTGGTTCCAGATTTAAAAAGAAAGATAATCTTTTGACTAAATTCACTTCCAAGGTCTATGTTATTAATTCAACCTATGAAAGGATAAGAGTTGAGGTTCCCTTCATAGAATAGATAGCAAATCAAATGTGATAAATGGCAGAGTATGTGGAAACTTCCCACTTCAGGTAGCATCGCTCCATTGCAGACTTCCCAAAAACACTCCAGGAAATTCTAGAAGTAACAATTTTGTTATTTTGGGAATTAAATAGGTATAGCTACAACAAATATTAACCAAACGAACATCAATATTTTGGTACAAATCAAAAAATACATTTAGAGCAAATGGAATCATGGATCAAATAAATATATTTATAGAAT
Organism: Pseudotsuga menziesii; assembly: GCA_001517045.1. Lineage (NCBI taxonomy): Eukaryota > Viridiplantae > Streptophyta > Pinopsida > Pinales > Pinaceae > Pseudotsuga > Pseudotsuga menziesii. The sequence continues at coordinate 1,300,781 of LPNX010091531.1, forward strand.
TTGTTTTATATTATTAAATTGTTAGTTGTGAAATCTCATCTGACCCACGGTTTTGGAATATGGAGTCAGGATTACGTTCGAATGTGGTCCCATAGCGCGGTGTGATTGATACCACTGACGCCAAGGTCCAAGAGCTTGGCTCATTCATCCAATAGACCGAAATGAAAAACCAGTAGTGGAAAATTCCAAGTCGTCTAGGACATAAACATAGGTCAGAACCTTAATATTTGCAAAGAAAAGACATAGGAATTTTCAGGGAAATTCAGGGATTCGATCCAGCTGCAACTAGATAAAGAGGCTCAACATCACATCTGTGGTCTGCTTGCCAGGGGTAAAAAAAAAAGACAAAAAGAGCGGAAAGGAATACGAACATCAAAAAAGTGAAAAGCTTAATCATGGAAGCACAAAGAATGGCTTCTTTTCTAGGACCCCATCAAATCTTGAACTTGAAGTTAAAGGTATGAGAACATTATCATTTTTGTTCAATGAACTTCACATCAAATAATGCATAAATTTGAAACAAATGAAAGAGCCAAATGAAAAGCTATTGGATCAATAATAAAAGCAAATGAAAAATATTATTAAAACATTTGAAACAAATGAACTACTATTGCAAAATATTATTAAAACATTTTGAAACAAATGAACGGCTATTAGCTCAACAACAAAAGCAAATGCAAAATATCATTAAAATTTATTTACTCAAAAGTTGAAAGATTAGTTCGAACTATATACAATTTGACATCAACCTAAAGAACAACAACAACACAAAAATTTAGTCTTGATATCTCCTCAATTTCTTGTCCAACCAAAATAACAAAGAATATTTGACTTAATTTCTTGTCCAACCAAAAGAACAAAAAATAGTTAGCTTAATTTCTTGCCCAATCAAAAGAAAACAAAATATTTGGCTTGGAATGCTTCTGCTTCCATGAATACAGATATTTAGTTTAAAATGCACATATAAAAAGGCAATTCCGAAGCACACCTGCAATTTACAACAGCTTACGCAATTCCGAAGCACACCTGCAATTTACAACATGTTAATAAATAGTTTTAACATCGTAATATATATATTTAGTTTTAACAATTGCCATCTAGTTTAACTATCTTGACACTCTGTACAATTTCATATGCTTGGCTAGAATATTTATTATTCCAATATCATATTATTAATTGTTATGGTTGTCCTAGGGATTGTGAAAAGATGGAATATTAATTGAGATCTTGGAAATCTGGAATATTAAAGGAGGTATTGTTTACGAGGAGTCAAAAACAGAAAAGGTTGAGGATAATTATAGAATTGGTGATATTAGCTACGCCATCAGATCTTGGGGCACAGAGGCAACGTCATCCCATCAAACCAATAATAATCTTAAAAAATAGACATTTAAAAAACTAAAAATTAAAAATAATAATAATAATACACGACCTTAGTCTAAATTTCATGATTTTTTTTAAATGACTACAAATTACTCCAAATAATAGTCGTGAGTGATTCATATATATCCCTTTATCGAGGACATAACAAATGCAGGAACATAAAAACAAAGAATCTCCTCACATTAGGCTTTTAAGCAAAAAAATATATTTTTTGAAGTTGAACAGAATTTGAGTTATTGGCAAACCAATATCTATTAAAGATTTAAGGTGAGTAAAGGATAAACAAATAACATCCATCAAAATTCGAGATTACATTGAAGATATTATTGAGCAATGTGAAGTCTTGTCCCTTAGGTCACAAAAAATATATATATATCCAACTAATCAAGTAGTGAGGTGTTATGGAAATTCGCTTAAGAAAAATATAGTAGAAATTCAAGAGATATTAAACATTAAAAAAAAAAACACTTAAAGAGATTCTTAACAAAAGAGGAAAAAAGGGATTATGTATTTAATGTGATTTTTAAAAAATAGAAAAATATATTAAAATATTTTTCTAGCAACGACCTTTTTTCTTAGCCCTGCAAAAACAACAAATTTGCCTCATATCAATCTATGTAAATTATTGTATAGAACGGGAAAATGTGATAAGGGGTTTACTAAAGATCAAAGACCTATCAAATAGTTAGGTTTAAAGTTAGTTATTTCAATGAACTACATTATGCATTTTTTTTAACCATGGGAACAACAATCTCCCAAGAGTATATCCAATATCCAACATCCTATAAGCCAGATATACTAATAACTTGTGACTTAGCAAGGTCCGAGACGTCCTGAATCCTACCGGGGTGAGCCTCTATCCTAGGGGTTTCCTACCCTTCGAGCTTTGTCACAACAGGCCAATGAAAAACCCTACCCCCCACCGGTTTTGAACCTGTGACCTCCAAGGAGATAACACATATTCTTAACCATTAGGCCTACTCAAGTGCTCTAATGAACTACATTATGAATTAATATAGGAACTAAGGAAGTAATTACGGCTTTTTAAAGACTCTCTCTTGCATTTTGATAGTATTAAGGATCTGTCACTAGCCAATGAGTTTTATAGATAAAAAAAGTTAATATCTATCCATTTCGAGATGTGGACTATTGTATGTCTTAATGAATAGCATCGATGTATTGTAAGAGATTTAATTGTTTCTTTTCATAGTACTTTGTTACATTTGATTGTCATAATACTTGGTTGCATTTGCTATTTCCTACAGTTATTTTTTTCAATAAATCTTAATGATATGAAATAGAATCTAGTTATGTATCTAATTTATTATTTTTCTTTATTAAGACATCAAATCATTTGTTATTTATTTCTATATTCGTGTAGAACTAATTATTAGAATTCTATGGAATGAAATAATATTTGATACTATTCTGGAACTACTTACAAAATTTATTTTTAAGCAGTTTTATTTTCCTTCTTCATTCACTACAATCGAATAGTTAAATTTTATGTTATTGTTTCTTTAAATAAAACTTGTAAAAAGACAAAAAAAATTAAAGTTCAAAAATGCTCTAGTTCAATGCCATGATATGTATCTCCATCCATATCCTCCACATGCATGAATTGTGTATGGTGTATGATCCCATTTCCATTATTCCTATTGATATTTTCCACCCCATTCATCTCTATCATTGACACTTGACTTCTCAATATCAAACACAATTGTATTTAAATATGTTAACACAAAAAATGTTTACCTAGCTCTCTATAGTCCAAACCATAATTATACATCATAATCCCACCATTATTCCTTCCATTTTGACCTTCACAACTAAAGTCCCACTAAATGTGGTCCAAAACATTATTATTCCTCCCCTCATAAATGAAAGGGAAGCTGAGCATTTATTGTGACTTATCCCCACTCTCTCCAAAAAGGACCAAAAAACCCTAAACTGAGAAAGGGTCAAAAACCATGGACAAATACCATGCACAATAAAATACCATGGGTCAAAAAACCTTGGACCATCCTATAAATATATTGTGAAGGTCTCCCCCAAAAAAAATTCTTTCAATTCTTTTGATTCCATAAACCTTTCACCTTTCACCATTGTTCTCGTATGTTTGCCATATCATTCCCACGATGTATGTTGAAATTTATCCATACCCTCTTGGATCCATTCTCCCTTTTTGACAACCATTAGTAAAGACGACTAGAGAACCTGACCGTGGAGCCAATGGACCATTTCCTCAAACGGTTACAGTGTCCCATGTTATTGAAAGGTGTGCTTGTTCTTGTTTTATTAGTTATAAAAATATGTATAAAAATCATAAAAATATTGATGTTACTTCTTATTACTACAAGTCGAGGTTACTAATTAGTCCACCCTCTAACCTCTTCCTCGGACACTAATAACACCATTTATACGATCTCTAATTCCAGTCGTCCTCCCCCCTCCTCAACCACAGAATATCCTTGTGATCTATCCAAGGGTTACTTTCATGACGATGGAGAGATCTTTGAAACCACCACCGGTTTTACCCCATTCAACTTAGTCCATTGTGTGGAATCATTTCTTCCCATTGAATGTCAAATTCTATCAGTACGCCTTGTCGTCGAACTTCTACCTAATACTTCACTGTTAGAAAAATTCCTACTTATGCTTGAACAAACTGATGAGGACCATCGTGTTTCTCTCCAAATGATTGAAGCGGCTAAGAGCTAGTCGAAGTCCCATTATGACTCCCACGTCTACCCACGCACCTTTAGCGAGGGGGGCCTTATCCTCGTCTATGACCAAGCCCACGATAAGACTGGAAAAGCGAAGTTTGAATCCATGTGGTATGGCCCTTATGTCATCCATCGATGTCTTGGCAAGGGGGCACATATCCTTGCTGACTCTAACGATCGCCTCTTGAAGAATCCCTGCAATGGGATCTACCTCAAGAGATTGTATGCCTGAATTCACTCACCTTGCATACCCTTGTATCATGGTTTTTATTTCTGGTTTTACATCATTTTTTCCACAAGTCTCATAGTTTGTTTCCTTGGTTGTTCCATATGGATCCTACCTCACCTTTCTATGTTGGTTTCACTATCAGCACAAGTTGATGGTCTCCCAGTCTCGCCTCGGCTACATGGGTTATTTATTCCTTGTCACATGAGTTGATCCATATCGACGGAATTTATTTTGGTATTGCTACCAACAACCAGGACGGCTACGACGTTGTTGTTGGTCTCCTGACCGACGCCCTTCACTTTAGTATTTGTCGCCTTGATTTCTTCTTAGAATCCCAACTGCTTGTCTCCCAGTTGAATAACTGATACCAGGTATACGATCCCTGCCTCTTGAGAAATTTCCTTCACACTAGACACTTGGTTAGACATTTCGAATCCATTTCATTCATGCATGTTTCCATAAGCCTCAATAGTGTAGTAGACCAAATGGCTAATGACATTCTAGAGTGGCACATCAATAATCACATATAGGAAATAAACTGCATCATTCATCATCATATATTCATGTATACATATGTCATATACATCATATAGGCATACTCATAATCATAAAAAGAGACTCATAAAAATCCATAAAAAATACAAAAAGGTGCATCCACGCACATAAATATCATAATCATGTTTTGTACAAAATGAGAATCTCCACAGGCTTTCTCGTATGATCATACATATCATACAAATTTCCCCATGCTCAAATGCATTGGGGACAGCATCACATGCTGCAAGTCTGAGTCATCCTCCTCTAACTCAATGTCCTCCTCAATGTCCTCCTCCTCCTCGGAGCTCTCCTCCTCCATCGGCACGTCACCCTGTGTCGCTGCTTTGACATACTCAACAGAAACCATGATCCTCCTCATCAGAGAGATCCACTCTAGAGGATCTCTGTAGAATGCAGCGATCATATTGTCATCTAGGTACTTCCACCCATTGTCGACGACCCCCTCCAATAGTCGCTCAACGTTCAGCCGTAGTGAGTCTAATATAGTACCCTGTTGCCTCCTATACCCGTGAGTGGGTGGATCTAACCCCTCCACCCTGCCCCTATGCTGCTGGTAGCTTGTTGTAGGGTGTCGTCCCACATCTGCACATGCACACAGTATGACATTAGTATCTATCACAGACATAATATAGCTACAACAACGTTAATAAACTATATATGACTAAAACCACATAGGGTCATGTATACGTACCATCAAGTCCCCAGACCTGTCCTGGAGGTCGAGGAATCTCTGGATCTCCTCAGTATTCCATCCCTGCACATGGATAGTCCTCTATAAGGACACGAAGCTAAAGCCACTATGCAAAAAGCCTGGGTGAAGAAATGACCTACTAGACCACCTCCCTCCCTACTTTTTTGGGGCCATTTCTTGGTGTTACCTCAATTTTTGTGCCACCAAGCAAATCAAACCTCGTCTATATTGGAATGCTCACACGCCATCTGATCCATACAACTGCAAACTTGGCCTTATTTTACTGCCATTCACCGTCCCACAAGGACGCCCCACTAGTGTTCCACTGTTATTTTTTAACCATATCAACCATGTTCACAACATCACCCCTTTTTGGTACATTGAACACTTCCTCCTTGCTTGACTGACCATTACGGAGTTTCTGTTAAGCTCTTTTTTGACTCCTAAAATAATGAAAAGATTGTTGAGCACGCTTACATCCTTTCACGCTTGTTAAATTATTTGAAAGGGTGTATGTGTGGCCTTGTTTCTATCCTTTTTCGGACTACGTAGACTATTTAAAGAAAAGGACCACCCTGGCACCTTTCAGCTAGGAAGGTTTCCCTTTGTATCATTTTATGCTTTGTTGGACATTGGAACCGTAACTTACAAAAAATCTCACTCATGGGTTGTATTTAAGCTCTTTTCTAACCCTCTCATAAATAAAATATCGTCAAGCAAACTTAGTTTCGTTCATGCTCGTAAAAGTATTTGAATGACCGCCTAATCAGTATAGGTTTAACATTTTTTGACCTAGTTGGACTACCTATGGAAAAGAATTCTCTCTGGACCTGCCGGGAGAGCTCTCCTTTGTACACTTTTATCATTTTTCGGACTTAGGAGGCTACTGCATGAAAAAGAGACCCCATCGAATTCTTCTTCCTGTTTTCATATTCTCTAAACATGAAAACTTCATCGAGCATTTACCATCTTGGGCTCAACAAAAATCCATGAGACAGTATCATATTGAGCATACTTCTACCCCTTCTTTGTGCTCCTTAAACTATGAATAAGGCCCAAACGGTGCCTCTTGGCACCCACACATATTGCATATAGTATCCCATTATGGAAGCATTTCCTCCATTGGGACTCCTTTCTTTAGAGTACTCTGCAACGAGTCTCCATTGGATCCCTTGTATATCACTAATCCAGTTACTTCCCCAAATATCTCCCATTGCAGTCATCTCCCTGGTTCCATAGCTATGATTCCCTCCCCATGATTCAGTATCATTTGCTTCCAATTCATCCCTGTCATCTACTCTAAACAAAGGTAGTTGGACTCCCCATACTCCCCTGCCCTTGTTCCCCATTCAGTGTCTTTGTCCCATTACTGTTCCATATCTTTGGTTGTTCCCCTCGCACTTCTTTCAAGGAAACATCATTTCCTTGGTAGTTGTAGGTCTCCTTATGTCGATGTCAATATATCTATTCCATAGGATAGACCTAGAGGTCCTTATATCCTGGTTCATCCACCTCATTGATGAGCTCCCTAGACCACTTGAAAGGAATCCTTAGTGCCTTTTGATTTGGTTGTGTCTCACGTGCTTGCTTGACTTCAATTCTACTATCGCACCGTTGAGATTCGTACAAGGTATTGGTTCATTCATTATTTGGTCGAAGACCCTGGTTGTCACCTGAGTCTAGAGCATTGGTGAGTCTATTTTGGGGACCCATATAGTTTCATGTTCCTTGTGATTTATGGGTTACGTTGGTGACAGTGTTCAGAATCCCCTTAGTGTCGTGCTTTCATGTATCTATCATACTTGATGTTGTTTATTATACCTCAGAGATTCTGACTCTTCGTCATTGAGTCCATAAAGTGGTGTACACCTCCATATTCAGCAGAGCATCAGTTGTTGTGATCTTGCATTCTATGTGAATTCCATTGTTTTTATGTACCAGTTCTTCATATCAGTATATGTATCCAACCTCCCATTGAGGCCACCATTACATACTATTAGTTGTATATATGTATTGATCGGCTTCGATTGTTTGATCCTTGACTCCATTTTATATTGAGACATTGTTACGAGCATGGGTATTCCCACCTCATTCATATACATGTATGAGATTATATGTACCTCATCCATTTTCTAGAATAAATATAAACCAAAATCCACTGCAGTTCGAATGAGGAGACTCCACTCCTCCGCAGCCCTCTCCGGTCTCTCCACTATTGTCACCATTTATCCCTTGATCCTATGATGTCTATCATCCATACAATGAGCTCCTTCCCTCGTACATCAGGGGGAAATATGTTAACACAAAAAATTGTTCACCTAGCTCTCTATGATCCAAACCATAATTATACATCATAATCCCACCATTATTCCTTCCATTTTTACCTTCACAACTAAAGTTCCACTAAATATGGTCCAAAACATTATTATTCCTTCCCCCATAAATGAAAGGGAAGTTGAGCATTTATTGTGACTTATCCCCACTCTCTCCAAAAAGGAACAAAAAACCCTATAATGAGAATAGGTCAAAAACCATGGACAAATACCCACCTTTCACCATTCTTCTCATATGTTTGCCATATCATTCCGATGATGTATGTTGAGATTTATCCATACCCTCTTGGATCCATTCTACCTTTTTGACAACCATTAGTAAAGATGACTGGAGAACCTGACCATGGATCCAATGGACCATTTCCTCAAACGGTTACAGTGTCCCATGTTATTGAAAGGTGTGCTTGTTCTTGTTTTATTAGTTATAAAAATATGTATAAAAATCATAAAAATATTGATGTTACTTCTTATTACTGCAAGTCGAGGTTACTAATTAGTCCACCCTCTAACCTCTTCCTCAGACACTAATAACACCATTTATACGATCTCTAATTCAAGTCGTCCTGCCCCCTCCTCGACCAAAGAATATCCTTGGGATCTATCCAAGGGCTACTTTCATGATGATGGAGAGATCCTTGAAACCACCACCAGTTTTACCCATTAAACTTAGTCCATTGTGTGGAATCAGTTCTTCCCATTGAATGTCAGATTCTACGCCTTGTCGTCGAACTTCTACCTAATACTTCACCGTTAGAAAAATTCCTACTTATGCTTGAACAAACTGATGAGGACCATCATGTTTCTCTCCAAATGATCGAAGCGGCTAAGACCTAGTCGAAATCCCATTATGACTCCCACATCTACCGACGCACCTTTAGCAAGGGGGGCTTTATCCTCATCTATGACCAAGCAGACGATAAGACTGGAAAAGCAAAGTTTGAATCCATGTGGTATGGCCCTTATGCCATCCATCGATGTCTTGGCAGGGGGGCACATATCCTCGCTGACTCTGAAGGTAGCATCTTGAAGAATCCCCGCAATGGGATCTACCTCAAGATATTTTATGCCTGAATTCGCTCACCTTGCATACCCTTGTATCATGATTTTTATTTCTGGTTTTACATCATTTTTTCCACAAGTGTCATAGTTTGTTTCCTTGGTTGTTCCATATGGATCCTACCTCACCTTTCTATGTTGATTCCATTAACAGCGCAAGTAGATGGTCTCCTAGTCTCGCCTCGGCTACGTGGGTTATTTATTCCTTGTCACATGAGTTGATCCATATTGACAGAATGTATGTTTGTATTGCTACCAACAACCAGGACGGCTAGGACGTTTTTGCTGATCTCCTGATCGACGCCCTTCACTTTAGTATTTGTCACCTTGATTTCTTCTTATAATCCCAACTGCTTATCGCCCAGTTGAATAACTAATACCGGGTATACGATCCCTACCTCTTTATAAATTTCCTTCGCACTAGACAATTGGTTAGACATTTCGAATCCATTTCATTCATGCATGTTTCCATAAGTATCAATAGTGTAGCAGACCAAATGGCTAATGACATTCTAGAGTGGCACATCAATAATCACATATAGGAAATAAACTGCATCATTCATCATCATATATCCATGCATACATATGTCATATACATCATATAGGCATACTCATAATCATAAAAAGAAACTCATAAAAATCCATAAAAAAATACAAAAAGGTGCATCCACGCGCATAATTATCATAATCATGTTTTGTACAAAATGAGAATCTCCACAGGCTTTCTCGTATGATCATACATATCATAAGAATTTCCCCATGTTCAAATGCATTGGGGGTAGCATCACATGCTGCAAGTCTAAGTCATCCTCCTCTAACTCAATGTCCTTCTTAGTGTCCTCCTCTTCCTCAGATCTCTCCTCCTCCATCGGCACGTCACCTTGTGTCGCTGCTTTGACATACTCAACAGAAACCATGATCCTCCTCATCAGAGAGATCCACTCTAGAGGATCTATGTAGCATGCAGCGATCATATTGTCATCTAGGTACTTCCACCCATTGTCGATGACCCCCTCCAATAGTCGCTCAACATCCAGTCGTAGTGAGTCTAATATAGTACCCTGTTTCCTCCTCTACCCGTGAGTGGGTGGATCTAACCCCTCCACCCTGCCCCTATGTGGCTGGTAGCTTGTTGTAGGATGTCGTCCCATGTCTGCACATGCACACAGTATGACATTAGTATATATCACAGACATAATATAGCTACAACAACGTTAATAAACTATATATGACTAAAACCACATAGGGTCATGTATACGTACCATCAGGTCCCCATACCTGTCCTGGAGGTCGAGGAATCTCTGGATCTCCCCGGTATTCCATCCCTGCACATGGATAGTCCTCTATAAGGACACAAAGCTACCGCCACTGTGCAAAAATCCTGGGTGAAGAAATGACCTACTAGACCGCCTCCCTCCCTACTTTTTTGGGGCCATTTCTTGGTGTCACCTGGATTTGTGTGCCACCAAGCAAATCAAACCTCGTCTGTATTGGAATGTTCACACGCCATCTGATCCACACAACTGCAAACTTGGCCTTATTTTACCGCCATTCACCATCCCACAAAGAGGCCCCACTAGTGTTCCATTGTTATTTTTTAACCATATCAACCATGTTCACAACATCACCCCTTTTTGGTACATTGAACACTTCCTCCTTGCTTGACTGACCATTATGGAGTTTCTGTTAAGCTCTTTTTTGACTCCTAAAGTAATGAAAAGATTGTCGAGCACGCTTACATTCTTTCACGCTTGTTAAATTATTTGAAAGGGTGTATGTGTGGCCTCGTTTCTCTCCTTTTTCGGACTATGTAGACTATTTAAAGAAAAGGACCACCCTGGCACCTTTCAGCTAGGAAGGTTTCCCTTTGTATCATTTTATGCTTTGTCGGACATTGGAACCGTAACTTACGAAAAATCTCACTCATGGGTTGTATTTAAGCTCTTTTCTAGCCCTCTCATAAATAAAATATCGTCGAGAAAACTTGGTTTCGTTCATGCTCATAAAAGTATTTGAATGACCGCCTAATCAGTATAGGTTTAACCTTTTTTTACCTAGTTGGACTACCTACGGAAAATAATTCTCTCTGGACCTTTACGCCGGGAGAGCTCTCCTTTGTACACTTTTATCATTTTTCAGACTTAGGAGACTACTGCATGAAAAAGAGACCCCGTCGAAGTCTTCTTCCTGTTTTCATATTCTCTAAACATGAAAACTTCATCGAGCATTTACCATCTTGGGCTCGACAAAAATCCATGAGACAGTATCATATTGAGCATACTTCTATCCCTTCTTTGTGCTCCTTAAACTATGAATAAGGCGCAAACGGTGCCTCTTGGCACCCACACATATTGCATATAGTCTCCCATTATGGAAGCATTTCCTCCATTGGGACTCCTTTCTTTACAGTACTCTACAACGAGTCTCCATTGAATCCCTTGTATATCACTAGTCCAGTTACTTCCCCAAATATCTCCCATTACAGTCATCTCCCTAGTTCCATAGCTATGATTCCCTCCCCATGAGTCAGTATCATTTGCTTCCAATTCATCCCTGTCATCTACTCTAAACAAAGGTCATTGGACTCCCCCATACTCCCCTACCCCTATTCCCCATTCAGTGTCTTTGTCCCATTATTGTTCCATATCTTTGGTTGTTCCCCTCGCACTTCTATCAAGGAAACGTCATTTCCTTTGTAGTTGTAGGTCTCCCTCTATCGACGTCAATACATCTATTCCATAGGATAGACCTAGAGGTCCCTATATCCTGGTTCATCCACCTCATTGATGAGTTCCTTAGACCACTTGAAAGGAATCCTCAGTGCCTTTTGATTTGGTTGTGTCTCACGTGCTTGACTTCAATTCTACTATCGTACCGTTGAGATTTGTGCAAGGTATTGGTTCATTCATTATTTGGTATAAGACCCTGGTTGTCACCTAACTCTAGCACATTGGTGAGTCTATTTTGGGGACCCATATAGTTTCATGTCCCTTGTGATTTATGGGCTGTGTTGGCAACAGTGTTCGGAATCCCCTTAGTGTCATGCTTTCGTGTATCTACCGTACTTGATGTTGTTTATTATACCTCAGAGATTCTGACTCTTCGTCATTGAGTCCATAAAGTGGTGTACACCTCCATATTCAGCAGAGCATCAGTTGTTGTCATATTGCATTCTATGTGAATTCCATTGTTCCTATGTACCAGTTCTTCATATCAGTATATGTATCCAACCTCCCATTGAGGCCACCATTATATACTATTATTTGTATATATGTATTGATCAGCTCTGATTGTTTGATCCTTGACTCCATTTTATATTGAGACATTGTTACGAGAATGGGTATGCCCGCCTCGTTCATATACATGTATGAGATTATATGTACCTCATCCATTTTTTAGAATAAATATAAACCAAAATCCACTGCAGTTTGAATGAGGAGACTCCACTCCTCCGCAGCCCTCTCTGGTCTCTCCAATGTTGTCACAATTTATCCCTTGATCCTATGATGTCTATCATCCATACAATGAGCTCCTTCCCTCACACATTAGGGGGCAATATGTTAACACAAAAAATTGTTCACGTAGCTCTCTATGATCCAAACCATAATTATACATCATAATCCCACCATTATTCCTTCCATTTTTACCTTCACAACTAAAGTTCCATTAAATATGGTCCAAAACATTATTATTCCTTCCACCATAAATGAAAGGGAAGTTGAGCATTTATTGTGACTTATCCCCACTCTCTCCAAAAAGGAACAAAAAACCCTATAATGAGAATGGGTCAAAAACCATGGACAAATACCATGCACAATAAAATAGCATGGGTCAAAAAACCTTGGATTATCCTATAAATATATTGTGAAGGTCTCCCAAAAAAAAAAATGAATTCTTTTAATCCTAAAAACCTTTCAGCTTTAGCTATTGTTCTACAATTTTTTCTATATCATTCCCACGGTGTATGTTGAGCTTTCTCCATACCCTCTTGGATACATTCCCCCTTTTTTACAACCATTGGTGGAGATGACTGGAGAACCAGACCATAGATCCGGTGGACCATTTCCTTCAAACGGATACCGTGGCCCATGTTATTGAAAAGTATGCCTGTTCTTTTTTTAATTAGTTATATATATA
>LPNX010091531.1:1319935-1345612 GCA_001517045.1 Pseudotsuga menziesii
ATGCAATGAAATGGAAGAGGTGTAGTAACATGTTCATCATTATCAACTTCATCGTGATGTCTATCATCCTAAAAATACATATTAGGGATACTATTGTGAAAAAGGATATAATATGAACAAACAAAGATGTATATATTGTGAAAAAGGATATAATATTAACTTTAACATGGTCTTTCTCGGATGCGCGACACACCCTCCCTCAATCTGAGCAACGGACGTGTGGCGATCATCATCTTAACCTCGGTTGCGATGACACTTACGAGAACCTTCGTCTTCCTCCAAGCATGGGAGCAGAGCATACCGTCACCTCCACACCTGTAACGTGGGGTGGCAAAGATCCAGTTCAATCCTAGCCTTCAAGGCTCTGTATCATCATTCATGGCTGGTACGATGGTAGGGAGGGAGAAGGTCTTGAGCGCGATGGTGTGGTATTTGGACATCAGAGTTCGGCTCTGCTCAGCTAAGCGCATGCCTTAGTTTGTTGAGCATCTGAAAACTTAGAGTGAGTCCGCCACCCCGGACTGCATCTGGTTAATTGATCATCTCTGGAAGAAGAAGCGCATCAAGGCCAGCATGTCACAGCAGGGTGGAACTCCACCAAGAGCCACCTCAAGAAGAGGCAAAGCACAGTGCGGTTGTAGTTTTCAGGTGGCAGCGGACTATGAACCGCATATATCTAATAGGGTTCACGTCCTCGTGGAAGCTTGGGAGAATCGCGTTCTAAATCAGAAGCTGACAACGGGCCAGAATGGTAGCCAAATCAATCACTATTGGCTCATGAAGAACATGCTCTATAGTTTAATGGAGGATATGCTTACCAATTGAGCGGATGCCAGAGACACGGTTCAGATGGTGAATACCAGAATCTCAAAGATCGATGCTCAGCTCATGGCAATGGAGAGCTCATTTGCTTGGAAAGGGAACACATGTATCTTAGGCCACGAAGGTCTGAATGGAGGTAGTCGTGACTAGGGTGGTGGTGGAAGCGATACCACTACGGATGGCTTGGTTCTGCCTAAGGGAGGTGGTAATGGTAATGCAACTGGATGCACTATTGTGCCTCCTCCTGCTCTATCCTTCCCCATCCCCTCGACGGTGGATCCGTTATTCAAGCGTTTGAAGGCAATAGTCACCCAGCAGCCTGCTCCATAGCAGCAACAGCCTCAGATGCCTCCGGAAGTTGCCACCAAATCACCCAACTAGTCGCAGGAGGAAAGATGGGCTTGTCCCATAACCAAAGAAATTCCAGACATTCCACATGTCTGATGACCAAGCCATCCAGGTTTTCTCGTTTTTTCATTTCGTGTCAAGTGGTTTTTATGGGCTCTATTAGCTATGCCTGTGTCTATTTACAGGCCTATGTCTATGTTTATTTCAGGGTCAATTCCTGTGTCTTTTTTGGGCTCTTGTCTTTGTTTATGTTGTTTTACTGTTAAAATATGTAACTATGTCAGTATATTGGCTTTGGCCTTTACTTTCAAAGTGGAACAGTTTCGCCTCTGGTTATCTCAGACGACCATCTTTTGAGAGGTCAAGGTAGTGGCTTCACCTCCTTCGACCTCCTTTAGTCATGTTGAATTCTTTAACTTTTGCATCTGTATTATAATAGAATTAAGTAGCTTACAAAAAAAAACTTCAACATGGTCTTAGATTAAACTTTTTGGTCCATCAATAAATATAGAAACTAAACACCATGGAAAAATATTTTCTACAAGTAGGATAACATCACAAACTATTCGAAGTAGTAGATCACAATGCCTTGTTTCTTCATATTTGTTAGGGCTACAAAGTAGTAATTTTATGTTGCTCACCTTTATCCAATTCATGTTCCTTCATTTGCCACAAATGAAATGCTTGTCCTTCTAAGTGTAGGGTAGTAAATTATATTTTCTAATAATCCTTCACATGATCTAATTAAAAGAAATGTAACAAGTTATCAATCCAATCCCAGAAGGACATTAATGTGAGCATACATTCCTAACTCTTTATGCTAAGAATTAAAGAAAGAATCTATATATCACTAATGAGGAAATTTATTTCTAAATATTATAATAATCCACCCCTAAATTAAATTTCTTTACCCCAAAATAAATTGTTGTTTTTGGATGTTGCAATGTTTCATATCCTTCTCTTGCATCATCCTCTAATGTAAAATACTTCTATTGGAGGAGGTATACCAATAGTATCTTGGTCCTTTAACTTGTTTTCTAAAGTTTCCAAATTGTGCTCTAGAATTAAAAGAATGTGTTCTTCATCATCTAAAGGAGGTAAGATACTTGATTTATTTACATTTTTCGCAACTACTTTCTTCAAGCATCATACATGAAATGTGTTATCCACTCTTGACCTTTCTAATATTTCAAGAGTAAATAGTATTTGTCCCACCTTTGTTAGAAACTTATAAGGACCATAGTATTAATTAAGTCCAAATGTATCCACTCCTTTACCTTTGAGTGACTTCTTCTTGTAAGGTTGTAGTCTCCATAAGACTTTAGTTTCTTAAATGATCAAATCAATTAATAAATGATTGCCTTAATGGTGGCATTCCAATGGATGTGTAATATGTTGTATTACTAATTCCTTGGCAATAAGCTTGTTGTCCTAAAATATTGTTCAAGTACCCCTTTAGGCATTTGTTCATGATATTTGTTTGTCCATATATTTGGATGATAGCTAATACTTGGATTTAAGGTTGTACGAATAAGTTAGAATTTAGATCCTAATTTGAAACTCTGATAACAAATATTGGGTCACAATCACTAACAATATTCTTTTGGATATCATGCAACCTATACAAATGTTATGTAAACAATTTGACAAATTATAAGGCTTCTAAAACAATATATATTGGAAAAAATGGGTATACTTAACTGATTAATTGACCATTATAAAATTGTTTTTTCCTCCCCCTAGAGGCAAACATGTTAAAAAATGGATAACATGGTAAAGCAAATGTACAAACATAAGGTTGGTGATGGACATATAAGTTTTATTAAATAATTAAAATTACACCCACGTAATACCTTGGGTTGTCCAAACAAACAACAAATCATACAAATATATGAGACCTCATAAATAATGAGAGCTTGATTCAACTACCAAAAAACCTAACAATCTCATCCCAACACCTAATATGGTGTATTGTAATAACACCATTATTCTTACAATCTTTACAGTTCTTCAATTATTGAAGTCATAAAACCTTTTTGGATCGTTATGTCTAAGAATTCCCCATGATCCAACAAGTATTATAAATGGAATTGAATCAAGTGAAGTGGTTTTTAAGATCCTCCCATGTCTAATACTTTGATATGATGATGCATGAGTGTAAATCCCGTCGTCGTACTTTCAACTTTAATCAATGTTGTTTTCCTTTAAAAGGAATCCTACCCTAAAAGTATTTGGAATATGTGTGATGATGTCCAAACCCTATCAACTACTACTTGAAGAAAATTTACAACTCAAAAACACATATGATGACTACTATTTTCTATATATTTCCATCAAAAATAAGACAATCCTAGTGAACTCAAGAACCAGGCAAAACCACAAGTTGAAAATCTAGAAAAGCATGAAAACCAGTTTCTCCCCCTTTGAAATGAGGACTATAGAAGCATCAAAATGCAACATCCATAATATGCCCCCTAGAATGAAATGGGTAGTCCAATACACCATTGTTCATGCCCATATCCACAAGTAAAAATAGAACCTATAACCATTGTCATGTTGCTATGATCCAAAAATCTCCCAAAGTCTTCCAAGAAATCATGAGACAAAGCATCTTGACTTCTTTTTCCAAACACAACATGATATATATATCCCTCTTGTTTTGTTTCAAGTGAGATATATAATTAAAAAATATCCCTTTCTAACTCCTTACAATTTTCTCAATGTATATTGGGCAATATCATTCCTTTTTTTAAATATCATTTAATCCTCTATGGATTTGAACATGTGGAATTCCTTCAGCCCCCTACAAATGTTTTAAACCTGCTTATATAACAACCTATGCTACAAGTAACTAATTGTCACCATGAAAATAGATCATATGCATAACAAATATAAACCCATACCAGATTTCTCCAAACTTTGTCCATCTGGTTATATCTATAAAAGAAGCTTTGTGCTATTTAGACATAGACAAACAAAATTAGTATGCAGTAACCACATGCACATGAGAAAGACAGCAAATCCATGAAATTCGCTTTTACAAAATTGAAATCCTTGACTAATAGGATATACACAAAACAAGCCCAACAATATTCAAATCGATTAATCAATCTTTATAAACAAAAATTATGCAATGTGGTTTTGTCTCATAAGATTAAATAAATTAGTCTAGTGTGTGCCCTTTATATTACAGACAATGGATAGTAAATTTCTTGAACCTCCATATAACCCTCGTGAATTAAGAGAAGAGCACAAGGCCTCTTATAGTATTTAATAATTATTAGATAGTCAATAATGTTTACCCCACCAAGAATGATTCAAGAGGTACACATAAATCTAAATTGATCTCCAATCGTCAACCTAGAGTTGGAGTATTGGAGCCAATTTATGGGTCATCGTTTACAAGAACTTCCTGAGTGGAGGACATGTTGTTTTATTTTTGTTTCCTGGAGGTTCTATGAATTGTTGTGAAGATTTAGTTATGTTGGAGGATAGTTGGGCTTGGCGGCACCAAACTGCCAGATATTCCCTCTTGTCTATGGCTTCTATTTTCCTTTTGGGAGATTCGAAGGTGCTTACTAGTATTATGGGTGATCCAAACCCTGAAAATTATTGATAGGGTTTGAGACTTTCAATATGTGCATGCAATCAAGAATATGATGCAAACCATGAATTCCATGTTGAAATGGTTTAATGACAGAGTAAACCAAGGAAATTCCATCGCTGCCTAAATGGAAAATCTCAAATCCAGGTTTTGAATTCTCAAGTGGAGTGTTCGACTGTCAACTATGATGCTCATGAGGTAATTAATGTGGGAGAACGTCCTACACATACTAAGCAAGTTGTCTCACGATGTTTGGAAGAAGATTCAATTAGTGGTAGAAACAATTATTGTTGTTGCATGGATTTCTTAGACATCCTTCTCTTCTTCACATGCCTCTAATTTTTTGTTGGTTTGTGGAAGTATTATTTCCATTACTCCTTTAAAAACCATCGAGATTGTGACATGTGTTTTTCTTCTCCTTAAGAGATGCACATGATGGCCCTTATTCCCACATAAGTAACATGTCTCTAAGTACCAACAATTTTCAACTTTGTGGCATTGCTTTTTGCAGTAGTGATATACAATGGATGCCTTACATGATGCACACATCTTATTCTTCTTCCTCTTGTTTTGGTTGATTGGCTTGTTTCTTCTTCTAAGTGTTGGTGTAAGCATAGTTTTTTAATTTCCTTATTGTTTCATTTTTTCAATATACTACAACAATGAAGGAGCTCAAGTGTACTTCCCTATTCCTTCAATGTTGTTCTTTCTTTGGATAAGCAAGACAACTTTGCAACATCTTTCACCTTCACAAATAATCAAAGCATTCTAAGTTGTTATTAGGAGCTAAGTTGTTTCCAGTTCCAAAACATGCTAAGTTGTTATCAGGAGCAAGATACCGCAAGCAGTTAGTATATGAAAATGGGAAACCGCTTTACCCTACTAATTGTAACATGCCATCTTCCATCCACAATCCTAGGTCATCAATGGTAATTCATCGTGACCTAGATCTCTTTTATGAAACCCCGGTAGTATTTGGTTGTTCAAAATGTCAAGGAATAGAGGATAACCCTCGGCGTATCACACGCACCCATTATACTAATGATCAACTGCCCAATGTTGATGGTCTAATACTCCTTATTGCAATAAAAAATCCAATAGGTGATATAGAAAAGACATGTCATAACACTTCCTTATGCTCATTTTTTGAAAGGTTGGAAGCCAAAACAACTATCTTTCGTCCTAAATTGACTAACCCCTATGCTTGTGTTCAGTTAACTAAAAGTTATAGTGATCCAAAGTATGATATCAATGCCACCCAAAACATCCCTACTAAGAGATCCAAAAATTTGCATGAATTTAGAGAGAAAATTTCCAAGTGCACACCAAGATCGGTCCAATTGTTGGAGGGTAAAGATGACTTCTCTCTTCCCATGAATTAGAAAATTAAATATCATACTTGTTAGAACCATGCTTTCTACAATGCTTGATAGTCTTCTTTACCTATGCCTGATGTTGGAACCAAATTCTCCTTTTGTGGTAATAGTTTTATGATTGCCAAGTCTAATATAGATAATACAAATCTTGGGTTGTTTATCCTTTCACATGTACTCTTTCCTCCCAAACTATGAGTAGCACTTATGCCATTTTGTGATCCTATCTATTGTCGGTCTGATTACTTGAATATTGTTATATACAAAAATATTATTTCCATGTATAGTATGTGCATGAATGGTTATGTTTATGTAAACTTTAAGAGGAAGAAATTGTTATATATAGATGGTCATCCACACACTCATGGGAACATTGCAGGATTCATAAATAGTTCTAGGTGCTCTTTATTTTCTGAAAATTGTTCATTTGAGAAACACTTCAATGTCCATGATTTCTTTATGAAAAGGAAAGAATCCATATTTTTCGGTGTGCATGCAATACATACTTTGTCTCCTAGTGACGAGTTGTTAATAAACTATAAATTGTGTAGACAACCAACCACTCGTTAGAGATGCCTTGCATTGGGACTACCTTTAGACTTCCCCTTGGGGCATACGAGAAAAAACATTGATTAATTTTATATTTTAATTTTCAATGTATTGATGTTAAAGTATTTCTCAATTTGAACTCTTGTTTTATAAATTGTTTGTGGTTGAACATTTAATAATGAAAACAATTCAACATTTGCTTTGCCTCAATTTGAACTCTTGTTTTATAAATTGTTTGTGCTTACCAATATCATCAATGTATTGTTAAATGTTTTTGAAATCAAGATTCTGATGATGAGCGACCCATCTACCATATTCCGTTGCACCCCACTACAATGTCAAATCGAGAGACAGCTACAAAAATAGTGCAACTCGGAGAAGAAGCATACAAAGCATGGTTGAATCAACCACCTATTCAATTCCCACGGTGTCTAGAGTCACCAATTAGGAATGCATACAGTAATAGTAGTTCTTCACATATTGGCAATGGAGGCAATTAAATAGAGGTTGGTATGGATGAGTTATTATGACAAACAAGCTTCATGGACACAATGTTGTTACATGCATTCCAGGACAATGAGCTAGGGGATTACACTCATACCACTGATACCTTGTTCCAAAACCTTAAATCGGCTTCCACCACCCCTCTTTATGGACCTAGCTAGTCAAAGTATACCCAGCTGGGGATAACAATGTTACTATGCAACTTGAAAGCAATGTATGACATGCCAGACGTGTGTTTCTTGGTTCTTTTGAGGTAACTGACCATCAACTCCCTTATATTTTGAGGAATCTTGTCACACAATCAACATTGAAAATGATCGATCTTATGACCGTTAAATGACATTGTACATTTATATTTCCCACTAACTCTAAGTTATTCAAAGACAAGGTACTTCTGAGTGATAATGTCTTACCCGATAGCTGCAAAGAGGCAAAGCAAATGTTGAAAATGTTGTGTGTTGTGTACATGTCATATTATGTGTCTCCCAATGATTGTATTCTATATCGAGGTGACTATGTGGATAAAGAGATATGTCCAAAATGTGGGCGCAACAGGTACCGACAAAAATAAACAAGACTAAATCAGATGGTCCTCATAAGATATTGAGGCATATGCCTATAATACCAAGGATTCAAAGGATATTTTGTTGTAAAGAATTAGTTATGTTGCAAGGATGGCATGCCTCGAACCAAAGTGTGGAAGGGTTTATGTGGATCCCAACAGATTCAATAGCCATTTAGCATATAGAGGATACATGGCTCGATAAATTCAAGGATGAAGTACGGAGCCTTCGATTGAGAATAGCGATGGATGGAGTCAACCCATATTCCCTCCAAAACACCAACTATTCTATTTGGCTTGGAGTAGTGATCAATAACAATACACCCCATGGTTATCCATGAAGAATGAACATCTTATGTTGGCTCTTATAGTCCCTGGTAGAAGATAAGTGAAGAAAATGGATGTTTACCTATAACCATTAATCGATGAATTGAAGTAATTATCAAAAGGGATACATGTATATCATGTATCAAGACCCATCCCAATAGAGAGGAGTTTTATGTAGTGTGGCATATGTGTGTACACCACACATGATTATCCGGGATTAGGATTTTGCTCAAGTAAAATTGTTGTTTGAGTCCTTTATATTAATAGCAATATTTCTTGGCATATGTAATTCGGTGCAACTGTATTGATATTCAACACTAACGTGTTTTGTGTACCATAACAGTGCAGGTCTTATAACAAAAGGTTATCATGGATGTAAATGTTGTGGACCTTCTATGAAGTCTAGGTGGTCCAGTGGCATACAAAATCCATTGTGCAACTGCTCAAGGGTATTCCTCCCATAAAACCACCCTTATAGAAGAGAAACATATGCTTTCAATGGTAAACCAAAGAGAACCCAAAGGCCCAAAATAATGACCCTAATTGACTGGCTTGGGGCATATGATAGAGAGAAGGAGAAGTAAATTGTAGAGACGTTTGATTCAAATGAGGAACCTATGTTCGATGAGCCTGAATTATTCGACACCTATGTTGATAAAATTCCCATTGGGATGAAAAGGAAATCTATATTTTATGATCTCCCATATTAGGGGCATCTTAAGATTTTCCACTTACTAGATCCCATGCATATATTTAAAATAATAATAAAAGACTTTTTCTTTGGGAGGAACATTTTATTGAAACAAAGTCACACGTTGGTTGTCAAGAGAGATCTTATTTATTCATATACTAAAAAGAGTCATTGGCCAAGACAAGAAAATAGAGAAGAGGTTGGCCCCTCTTGGTCATTTAAAGAAGGTTGTGTTCCATGGGTTTTGAAGAAAGATTATATTTCTTTTACAAAGGAGGTTATATTGGGTGTGAAGGTTCCTTCTTTATATAGGTATACTCTATAATGTTGCTTCACTATACATGAACATTTGTTGGGTTTGAAATCATATGACCATCTCAACCTTCTAAGAGTACATATAATGTCGAAATTAAAAATGTTTTTTATTTTTTCTTTATATCTTTTATCACATAAATTAAAATGAAATTAAATTTGTGTTCACTTTGTAGTGTCATTATCCATTGGTCATGCATGGTTGTGTGAACCACAACTTTCCCGACAACATGTGGCATTCCATATTTAAACTATCTGCATTTGTAAGGTAGACCACATCAAAGGATATTGACATGGCTAGCATTCCACAATGGCATCAAGAGATAGTTGAGATTGTTTGTATGTTTGAGAAGGAACTACCAACAGTTTCATGGACTTGTATGTTCAACTTCTAATTCACCTAGTCAATGAGGTTGAATTAGTAAGGGTGGTCTCATGTCGTTGGATGTTTTTCTTAGAGGGGTACATGAAAAAATTGAAGGGATTTGTTTGACAAAGTGCAAAACCTGAAGGTCGGTATATGGCAAAGGGGTACATAGTATATGAGTCATTATATTATGCAAGTGAGTACATCAAGCAAATCAACCACACACCAAGCGCAGTGATTTGGGATGATGAACACGATGAGGATAAAAGGGACAAGGAACTACTTTGAATGAATGAAAAAAGGTGCATGATAAAGAATAAGTTAGTTATCTTTCATCACTTATATTCACAATGAACTTCATAATCTATATTTGATCTCATACGTACTATATGTCGATTTGATTTCATGAATACAACAACAAATTCAAAAATTGATGCCATCGATAAATTCATTCTTTACAATGCGAAGGAAACACAACTGTGGCTCACATTGTATGAAGAGAAGAGGAAATGGGACATTGATAGAAAAGAATTTAGATGGTTGAATGGTAGAATTGTGCCTTATCCATACCATTTAAAAGAAAATATGCCAATGATATCTCCCAACAGTTGGGTTGTTGACCAAGTCAGAGACAAATATGGTGCATACGATCATTACCCACATGTTGAGGAAGATGCGCTACACATGGGGATTGAGTGCAGCAACTCAGTAATAATCTCTTTTTGTTATACATTTATAAATTTGTAATGCACCTTTGAATAATGTCATCTATATTTTATATATTAATGGTCAGTTTACTAAACATATGGCATAATCATTTGTTCACTTTTTACAAGAGCATTTGTTCCCATATATGTGGTCATATGGGAATCATTTTCGCACCGAGGATGTTGATATGGGCATCTTAGACAAGATTGTGGAGTGGAAGTCGAGTTCGACCAATCTAGTTGTGCTCACCACCGCAATCAGAACCTAAAAGCGAGGAATTTGGGTTATGTCGGAAAGGTACAAGAGATCATTCAAGTGGACTTCTCATATTTTTAGTGTGTTATTTTTAGGTGCAAGTGGTGGGACACTTTAAACAAGAATAATGTAAAGGAATATCATGATAGTGGGATGGTATGTGTCAACTCTAGAAGGATGTAGGATGAAACTAAGCAGCCTTATGTTTCCCAAAAGACTATAACCAAGTGTTTTTTTACTTGGATGTGTTGGATGGGGATTGGCTAGATCTAAACATATTTATGATAACAATAGTGCTATCATGCCAAGTAAGGAAGATAACGAGGTTAAAGGAAATGGAGAGTGATATGTAAATTTTTTATTTCATGATTTCCAATTTTGATATTCATTTTATTAATGTTATCTTTAATTCTTGAATTATATTGTTAATTTTTAGCATTATGACGGTGGAAATGGAAATGGTAGCATTTGAATAAAATTCCCTTTCCTTCTTTCTTGTAAAGGTTTAACAAGTGCAACAAAGCAAACTCGGGACTTTATTCATTGTTGACAATCTTAAAGAAAAGATAGAATAATACTTGATAAAGCATTGATCTGTGGGTTTCACGACCCCAAATTAGTAGATTCTCGGTGGAGTTTTCATAATTTGAGAGTCTGAAAACACCAAAGAAGACTCTAGGGGGGGACTTTTTCTTAAAGTTAGTATCCAAAGTCCGAAAAAAAAAGTATAAAACAATCCAGAGGAGAACTCTCCTAGATCAAGATAACTAAGGTATTCCTTTTTCATAGTTAGTCGGCAAGGTCCAAAAAAGGTTTAAACTATCACCATACCGACACTTGTTTGAAAAACAAGCATAACTCTTTAGTTTTAACGAGCATGAAGGAAATAAAGATCACTCTATGATTTTGTACTGAAGTTTTAATGAGCATGACGATGGCATAAAGAACGCTCAGAATCCTTTTCATGGCTTAAACCAGAGCACGAAAAAGAAAAAGTAAGCTCAAGCAGGTTCCTTTGTCATTAATTTAATCTCTCAAGCCCGAAAAAAGAGATAAACCTATACCTAGGAATACTCTTATAGCGACAGTCGACTAGAGTATTCCCTTTTTATAAGTAATATACATGGTCTGGAAAAGGGTTAAACTTATACCTATGTGGATGCTCCTTCATTTCCTTTAGTGAGTCTGAAAGAACATTTAACTCGAAAATCTAGTCATTATTAAGGAGTCATACGAGGGCTTGAAGATAACTCCATACCTTTCTGTAAAGTTTTAACGAGCCCAAAAAATTCAACTCTTGTCTTCCTTACTGTTTTTAATGAGCTCGAAGGAAAGTAGGAAGAATGCTCTAAATGCAAGGAGATGAGCGTCAGAGGCATGCAAAATTAGTTCCAAGCGCAAGGAACGGACCTAAGCATAGTGCAACGAACATGAGAAAGATAAGGACACTCGATGAGCATATCCTCTAGGTAAAAGGTGTCAAGTTGTAATGGTAAAATGATACAAATTTGAGCGATGGTGAGAGCAGAGATGAGGGATTATACAACAAGCTAAGAGCGTGGGAGCTGACATCATGATCATAAGCGCGAGCAAGGTACATAAAAATACAGATACATCTTGAAAGAAAAGGCGAGGCCAGTAAAAAAATTTGAATTTAACTAAGAATCCTGTCTCCAAGAAACATTAGTATCAATATCATATTCAGAAGAAGAGGTCCGATACAGGTCACTTTGGTAGAAAAATTTACAGCTTTGATATATTCCACAAAAGGCATAGTCAAGGCAGATTTAACCAAGGAAGACTCTATACTACCAAGGCCTGAGAATTTATAATCAGTAAAATCAACATAAAGAGGAAATCTAAACTCAACATGACTGATAGGGTATGCAAGGACAGACTCAACATCACAGTAGTCGAGAATTCTACAAGAAGGGTCAAACTCATCAGGATCATTAACTTGCTACTCTACATGAAAAAACTCAACAATGTCAAAGCTTGAGGATCTATCATCTAAAGGATCAAACTCAAAAATAAAGTCAAGATTGGATTTAACCATCACTGATTCAATGTCCATAAGAAGATCGGACTGTATCATAGACTCTAGGAATACTTTATCCGAAGGAAGGAGACCATCCCAAATAGGACACATGTCTAAAAATTTAGTTGGATCAATGGGGTGGAGAGCATGCTCCAAAGTCTCCATTGGATAGATCATCTGGTTAACTGTTGGGACCAAGTACCAAGAAGGTACGCATGAATGTAGAGGCTTATTCTTGGTAGCAATTGGAGATGAGGGATATGAGGCCACATAATTCACCTGTGGCGAGGTAGTGTCTATCGAAACACTGGGAATCAACAAAGGATAGACTTGGTCAACTGTTGGGTCAGGAGGGGGATCGAAGAATTTCATCTGATGAACAATGGTAATGCTTTTGTTATGAGGAAAATACATCACGTGAAAGAGCGTAGACACCACAACTCTCATATCATCCACATAATCACACTCGAGGAGCATATTAAAGTACAAGGGGTCCTTTATAACCATGAAATCAACTAAGACGGTCTTCCCACCCAAAGTAACAGATGCTTGAGTAAGAACTCCCAAAGTTTGATTAGTTCTTCTATTAAAATCCAGTAACTGAATGCCAATTGACATAAGGCTAGGAGATTGTAATGTCCCCATTCAAATAAGTACATAGCAAGACAATTCCATCAATCCTACTGGTTCCCTAGGTTGGATGGATACATTTGGAATTTTAATAAGGGAGCTAATAAATGATGTTTAGACATTAGAATGGAATAAATATTTAATAATGGATCATATTAAATAAATACAAGAGAAAATTTAAGTGGCAATGGAGCATGAAGACACATGGAGACTAGGGGGGCCACACAAGCTAGAAAGTATGTGCCACATGGCATCCTCCTCTTGCAATTTCGAATCCATGGGAAGCATAATGTTCTTGGGATCATTTGGAAGGTTAATATACTTTGCATGAATCAATTAAGGTTGAATTGTAGTGGAAGAGTAACTCCCATGGAAGAGGAAGAGGCATTTTGGAGCTAGTGAGACACTTGGACTAGATTCCCTAGCTCTATGACAACAATGATGANGATACAAATCAAGTTTGAAGGATGAAATATGACATATTTAACATGTCAGGTCGAAATAAAGAATCTAATAGGACGCTCATGTGAGTTGGGGAAGCTCAATGGGTTCCTACTCAAATTGGGGGAAGATGGAAGGCTAGGAAAGGGAGGACACATGGAAAATCTTAAGCCCACACCCAAATTCGAATTGGCTTGAGTTTGTGGATGGATGGGTAACCTTACAAGTCTAAGGTGTTTATAAAATACAGGAATTAACCAATAGAAGAGATTTTGATCATTTGTGAATTGTGAGAGCTAGTTGATGACTAGTTTTCTTTCCTTAGCTAATTTCGAGGGTGAAAGATTCCCATCCAAGTTGGTGTTTGGAGAGGCCACTCAGGTATTTCATGGATATTTAATGGATTTTTAATTGCATGTGTAAGCTAAAATGCAGCTCATGGGTTCTTCTGTTTCATCACTTCATCACAACCATTTCCAACTTTCATCGCATATTCATTCTCATGGAGGGATTGCACCTTGGGTGAGCTATTTTACTTTGTGGGAGAGATTATTATGGTATATTTATGATTTTAATAAGTTAAATATGCTATTTTATTCATTATCAGAAATTTTCAAGTCTAAATACCCAAGATTTGTATGTCAAATTGATTTTTAATGAGCAAACAGTGACCATTTCCACTTTATTTTGATATATGCCATGGTAATGTTGATTATTTCGAATGGAGGAATGTCTCTCTGATAAATGTATGATCAATGGACTGTAATTAATTTTTGTTACAAGTTTTTTGTTCAGTAATCAAGCATTGGAAGCCATTTTACTCATTTTAATTGCATTGGGATAAGATTTGGTGCCTTTTCCCCAAGGGTCGAAATAGTGATTTCGGAGATGTTTTGGAAAGAGTCATAACAGCCTGTAAAAAATGAACCATGATGCATATGAGACCTTAAAAATTTTCCTTACACATCCCCTTCCTCTGTTCATAAATTTGAGTGGTATTGAGAGCATTTGAGAAGCCATTTCCGGCATTTGCCCGAGGGGGATTGGAACCCCAATTCGCTAGTAAAGACCCCTACTTTGATCAGAATATAAAACTAGTTTGAAGAAGTGATTTGGAGGGTTATAAATAATATATGAACATAATATTAAATCCTTAATATCATTCATACACACTCTAAGAATATTTGGTAGCATTTCGTCCAATTTGGAGACGTAGACATCAAAACTAGTCAAGGTTCGAAATTGGGGAAAAAGTGAAAAATTGGTCATTTAATAAAAAAAATTAAAAAGGGACATTATAGAGATCCCATGCCTCTCAAATAAGGTATGGATAAAATACTAACAGAGGCTCCTTCACCTACAATACAATGGGAAATCGTGTAGTGTTCAACTTGGACCTTTATTTGAAAAGGTGCATCCGAAGGAAGGCGCGGCTTAGCTAGACTATCCCAATCAAAGGAAGCAATATTAGGGATTAGTGGGGATTCATTCGAAGTGAATTCAGTGCCCCCTTGTCCAAAAGGTTCTGAACCGGTAGTGAAGAAAACATGACTAGTAGACAACTCACTCTCTAGAGGAAGAGTGGGATTGATCGAAGATTGCATCGATTCAACCATTTGATGAAGGTCACTCGCCGAAGGAAGAGTGGGATTGGACAAAAATTGCATTGTTTCAACCAGTTGATAAAGGTCACTCTCCAGAGGAAGAGTGATATTAACTAAATATCACATTGGATCAACCATTTGATCAACCAAAGGTTAAATAGGTTGTTGAGAAACTACAAGGTGTTCAAGAGCAGGACATCCTTGAGACTTGGAGCACACCCTTCCTACCTTTGCAATAGTAGGGCACTAATGAGTAAGGTGATCTCCCTCGCAAATATTACAAGGGAACTTAGGCTTGCATTTTAAATGGTTAGTTTTTCAACAATGTCAACATGACTTACATAGGCCGACTGCTTGCCCCTAGCATGACCTCTAGAGGTTGGGTGGTTAGGATCAACATGACTTACAGAGGTTGAATGTTTGTCCCCAGCATGATTTCCAGAGTATGGTGGACTAGATCCAACATGACTTGTTTATTTGGATAGGTTCCCCCAACATGATCTACAGAGGCTGGGTGGATTCCCCTAGCATGAATTTTATAAGCTGGGTGGTTAGGATCAACATGACTTGTAGAGGTTGGATAGGTGCCCCCAACATGACCTGTAGAGGCTGGGTGATTGGATCTAACGTGACTTGCAAAGGCTGGATAGGTTCCCTCAACGTGACTTGCAGAGGCTGGGTGGATTCCCCCAGCATGACACTAGAGGTTGGGTAGTTAGGATCGACATGACTTGTAGAAGTTGTATAGGTGCCCCCAGCATGACCTGCAGAGGTTGGGTGACTTCCCATTTGCTTTGGTGTCTTCTTCATATTCTTCCTCCTTTTTCTCCTTTTAGACTCTAGGTTACTAGTATCATAACTTTTGCTACATGAGGTATAAGGAGGAGGATAGGTTGCTATTGGTGAAGGGGAAACATTGGTTTGATGCCCTTGATATAAGGTCCTTGCTTGAGAAGCATCAAGAGCATTCAGGACAATCAGAGTGGAAAACAACCAAACCGGTAGCCCAAGGGTGAATCCAGGCATACTCAAAGTGGCCATCAAGGGAACACCAACATTCCCGGTAAAAGGAAAAGCACAAGAAGCCCCTGGCATGGGGTTCTCTTGGTTGATTTCTGTAGGGGTACTATCCATAGTTTCTGACTCAATAAGAAATCAAATTCTGAGGTCGACTAGAAACCAACATCACAGAAAGCACACAACTAGAATAAAAACCTAAGTATCTAGACCATGCACACAAGGATACCTTCCAAAGGAGAGTCTGGGATGATGAGGGCCCAAAACTAACCAGTGAAGGGAGAAGGACAGTTACCTGGGGTCTTGATACAATCACTTTGGGGAAAGCATTTGCATCACCAAACAATTTTCAAAAATATGCACGAGATTTCCTCCCATGTCTTCTTGGGTACAGTGGAAATAGCCTTCCACCGTCACCCGTGTAGAGTCCTAAAGGTCAAGATGGTAAGGCTACCAAAATAAAAAATAAGGTCCAGTAAAACAGTCATCAATCTAGCCAATGCGCATGGGCAAGATAGCTAATCCTGAGACTCAAATAGTACCAAGAACCACACGGGGTCGAAAGGAGGTACTGAGTGAGTCCTCGGACGTGCAACAACTCTGGTGTATGCTCAACCGAGTATAGGAGGGGTATCTCACAACTTAGTATCGCACGACCTCATGCTTGACTCATGTGGTAGAGGACCTTTCTATTTCCTTCTTTATGATATTGGGTTTCTTGAACGAAAGGCCACTATGTTTGAGTTTAAATTTTTGGGCAGTTAAAGATAACGCTAACCTAGACTAGTGTGTGTCATCCTAGAAAGAAAATGTTATTAATATATTTTAATATTAACATTATTTTTAAGGGTTTTTGATTACTCAAAGGTAGAGGCAATGAAACTAATAATTTTTTGACATGAAAGAAAAAACAACATGACTAATGTGAAAGAGATTCAAAATGCAAACTTCTACTTCTCTTTTCTTTTCAAAACTGAAAATGGAGGCCATAAAAGAAAGATATTTTTTTTTTGTATTTTTCAAAAGACAGAGGTATGCAATGCACCTTAGACTAAACCCTAGATTGAATGCATATAAAGCAAATATTTGTTCTTTTTTACTTTTTCTTTATAAATGACAAAGAAAAACAATCTACAAACTAGTGCATGCAGATAATGTAAACAAAGAAAAAGGACTTATGCTCTATAGCCACCAAAACAAACCCTAAGTTGCCCTAAATGCTGACTAGACCTCTCTTGGGAGAGAGAATTGCATAAGGGAACAATCCAACCGCTTTGGAATGAATAATTTAATCAAAAAGACTGAACTAAACAAAGATCAGAAGGATCCTAGGTTCAGTCCATATCTGCTAACAAAGGCTGATCAACACCTTGCACACGAAGGTCATGTCAACGAAGGAGGTGGGGGAAAATGCAAAATACAAAACCAAAATATTCATAAAGAGATTACAAACCAAGTTAAGAGTACATTAAAGGAAGGACACCACTTCTTAATGGTCTTACACAGTCAAGGGACCGAGGAGGACTCCACAAACAGCACTAGACCACCTCAAACAGGCCCAAAAAAGTGAAAAAATCACTAAAACAGGGTATATGCAGGTTCCCCAAAACAAGGTCACGTATAATACGTGGGTACACCAAAGGAAAGTCATGTATAGGTCATGGATGCACTACTGTGCAGTGCAACAGTCGCATATGGGTAGTGGAAGGACCAAAAAAGGTCAAAAACCACCCCAAAACAATAGGGAAGGTGCCTAAAAGTGTTAGGATTTATAATCCTTCCTTGTCCATACTTAGTCTATTAGATTATATTTTCCTAGCTTAGGATTCATTAATTAATATTGGTTCAACTAGTACCATTGGGTCCACTTGGGCTATTGGTGTCACCAATACCAACCACTAGAGTGTACTGGGGAACACATATAGAGGTTAACTGCAACTGATTTCATGTTCATGCATCAGTTTATTTGCCTTTGAGACCAATCCCTACAATTTAGGAGCCACTGGGAGTGCCACCACCAACCTCCTTCAGTTGTTGGTAGTTGGTAACTAGTTAATTTAAGTTTTTCTCCAAATACATTCAGCCAAATGTCCTCTAGTTCAGTTAGTGCCAGTATTGCATGGCTACATGGGGTTAGGCGCCTATTCTCGCCTACCTCATCATTTTAACTAGTTTAACTGATTGAGAGACTGAATTAGACATCTGGAGTTAGAATAGTTAGCTCTGGTAGTTATTTAGACACTTCTAGTTATCTAGTCAATCATATTGAGTTGGTATATTCGAATCTTATCCACATGATTCGAATTCTCCATTATGCAAAATTGTTGTATACTACTTGGATTAATGAAGATAATACTATAATTTTACTGAGCAATACTTATTAGATTTCTGTGAAATTTTTCTTGTTCCATGTATATTTTTCATTCCATTCTACTGCACAATAATACAATTCAATTGCATTCATTTCCTGAATATCAAAGGCACAATAATCTAACATGGTATCAGAGTATACACAGGCATACAGCAAGTCTATCCAATCTCCATTGTACACCAGAGGCAGGTGGGTTTCCACATAAGTCCTTCAAAGTGTGCATTGCTAACTCTGGATTCGTTCAGAGAAGTCTCTATGGGTGTGATGGACCCTAAAGAAGTGTACATGTCGATATTGAAGGCTTGATTTTGACATGATTGTGAATTGTTTTTTATTTTGCAATGTTTCCTACAGGTACTACGTAGCTTGATTGAATAATTGACTGTTCAGAAGGAAAATTGATGGATTCTCTAGCTTTCTTACCCCGGATCCTTACACCCTTCAACTATGTTGATTGGAGGGAAGTTATGCAGGTCTCCTTGCACAATATTGGACTATATAGGATGACTATGGGCAGAGAGACAGAACCTCGTCATCCTACTGAGAAAAATAAGCTCTTGAATCGGTTGGATGAAGCATTTTTATTCCTTTGCACTCACATCTCCAAGGATCTCCTCTTTCATCTTGAGGGATTGAAGACTTCTAAAGAAGATTGGGAGAAACTTGAATTCTTGTTTGGAAAACAAGATGAGATTTGGGGGAACATCTTGGAGAACAAGCTAATAACATTGCAGCCCAAAGGTTTGGAAACTATCCATCAATTTTTCACAAAATTCAAGTCTCTAGCACTACAATGTAAGCAATGTGGAATAGAGAGGAAGAATCAGCAACTTGTGCTCTCTATGCTCAACAAACTTGGTTCTGAGTACTCTATATCTGTCTCTAACTTCCATTCTGAAATACATTCCATCCCTAATTGGAATATTCCTTCACTAGATGTCTTTGTCGAGTATTTAATACAGAAGTAGGATAAGTTCGTCCAAATGGGAGTCCTCCAAAATTCCAAGAACCAAGCTCTTCTGATGTCATACTCAACCAATGCGCAAGATAAAGGGAAGTACAAGCGAAAGGATTCTAAAGCCTCTAATTTGAATCCAAGAGAGATTCATAAGTATTCTGAAGGATCCTTGGGCTCCAAGAGAAAGAAGTATGAAAAGACTAAGTGTCCTTATTGCATGAGAGGCTTCCATTCAGAAAGCTAGTGAATGAAGAAGACCCTCGACCAGTTGAAAACAGTCCTTGAACATAACAATATTTCCCTTCCACAATGTGTAGTTATGTCTGATGATGGAGGGAAGACTGAAGAATATGATAGATGCCATGCCTTGAAGTCGGGCCTCACTCCGTCGAAAGCTTACTTGATAGATTCTGGAGCATCCAACCACATGGTTGCCTCTAGGGAATCCTTCACCACTTTCACTCTATAGGAGGACCTAGCATTCATATGGAAGATGACTCCCAAATACCAGTTGTTGAGAGAGATTCAATTAAAATCCAGCATCATGAGTTCAATAATGTACTCTATGTGCCCTCTCCTACAGCAAAGCAAATTGTTCAAGATGAAGAAGAAGCATAATCTTCAACATAGTAAATTTGAATTGAAGAAAGTATCCTTGGAGTGACTCCTTCTCCTGCTGCTCTGGAAGTTTATGAGATCTCTGATATCTCATCTTCTCATATGATTGATCCAAAATAAGACCTCCGAATCTTTGTTATTGAAGAAAAACTCTCCTTCCATTCTATGCAAAAATTCTCCAGTGATTCTTCTATTTTAAATTATGTGCATAGTTTACCGGTGATTGTTTCAAAAAATGAAGAGGAATTTCATTTCTCTATCTCTAATGATTTTGTTGGTGTACAGGTAAGTAATACGTTGGATGTTTTGGAATAAATATCATATTTTAGGAGTGATTCATTCACTCTCATTGATCTTGAGCTTCCAGGAAATTCCTACATGATTGAATGCACCAATACTGATAGTTTTGAAGAAAGACAAAATTGTGCATATACCATCTTGGTGGAGCACACTCTTGGATCTGATATGAACTTATTTGGAGCTGATATGATCTTATTTGGTTCGAGTTTTAAGTTTCAATATCTTCCAGTCATGCTTGTAGTTGTTCTCATCAATTTTGGTGTGAAAAATCAAGTACCGCAAGTCTCTTTCAAAATTGTTGTTGGGGATTTGATGTCATTTTTCTCTCGTAAGTTTGTTGATATTA
This sequence comes from Pseudotsuga menziesii, assembly GCA_001517045.1. Classification (NCBI taxonomy): domain Eukaryota; kingdom Viridiplantae; phylum Streptophyta; class Pinopsida; order Pinales; family Pinaceae; genus Pseudotsuga; species Pseudotsuga menziesii. The sequence goes on from LPNX010091531.1 coordinate 1,340,681, forward strand.
TATTTTGTGGATCATTAGTTATTTTTGAATCTATATCATATTATGGATCTCAAGCATTCACTCTCCACAGTCCCAGGGCTTCTCTACCTTTCTATATTTGATCACATGCTCATCTCCTCATAGAACTAGCAAAGATGGAGACATTCTACATTCGCCTAGACACTTTCTCCTAACACTTGGAGCTGATTTAACCTCACATGGTTTGATCTTCACGACTGCAATTTATCAATTTCTTGGGTTTTCCTCACATGGTTTTAATTCTCAAGCACTTCTTATCTCTAATCATTTGATCTCAGCTGCCCTACATGGGTCCATTTTTCATCTTCCAGTTGTCTATGTTCTTGATTCATTTGAGCATTTTCTTCTTCCTCTAGAGATAGTCATTAGTTTGGAGAGGTTCACATGCACAGCTTCAGGATGTTGCTACATAGAAGAACCATACTACTGCATGGTGTTGCAAATTGCATCAAAGTTTTTTGCAAGCTATTTCCCAAAGAGGAAGATTTTTCTCTTAAGCATAGCTTGTATTTCCTGTTCATGCTTATCTTGAGGGGGGGGCTTCCCATGATTTTTTCCCTTATTTCCTTGGTTTATTAAGCAACATTTTTAATCCTTTTAGATTGTAATGGGTGACTTTTGGCCTTGCTGACAGGGCCCACAGTTGTCCAAGTTAGGATTAAGGGGGGGTGTTAATATTTATAATCCTCCCTTGTCCATACTTATTCTATTAGATTATATTTTCCTAACTTAGGAGTCATTAATTAATATTGGTTCCACTAGTACCATTGGGTCCACTTGGAATATTGGTGCCACCAGTACCAACCACTAGAGTGTGGGGAACACATACAGAGGTTAACTGCAACTGACTGCATGTTCATGCATCAATTTATGTGCCTCTGAGATGAATCCCTACAATTTAGGAGCCACTGGGAGTGCCACCACCATCCTCCTTCAGTTGTTGGTAGTTGGTAACTAGTTAAGCTAAGTTATGCTCCAGTTACATTCAGTTAGATGTCCTCCAGTTCAGTTAGCACCAGTCTTGCATGGCCACATGGGGTTGGACACCTATTCTCACCTACCTCATCAGTTTAACTAGTTTAACTGATTGAGACATTGAATTAGACATCTAGAGTTAGACTAGTTAGCTCCGATAGTGATTTAGACACTTCTAGTTAGCTAGTCAATCAAATTGAGTTGCTATATTCAAATCTTATCCACATGATTTGAATTCTCCATTATGTAACATTGTTGTATACTATTGGGATTAATGAATATAATATCGTAATTTTACTAAGCAATACTTATCAGTTTTCTGTGAAATTTGTTTTGTTCAGTGTGTATTTTTCATTCCATTCCACTGCACAATAATACAATTCAATTGCACTCATTTCCTGAAGATCAATGCCACAATAATTTAAAAAAATGCTTAAGGATGATTCTTAAACTGAAAGGAGGACTCAAACCTTCAAAATACACTGGAAAAACTAGACAAGGAGACCCCAAAATAGAGAAGGCTTCCGCAATGGAGTCACCAGTTCTGTTGTTAAGGAAATGTTCCTATGGTTGGGGTCGAGGCCACCAATGTACTAGGGGTATAAAGACTGGTATATAAAGCTTTGCAAGAATAAATTAAACAAGGTTTCAAGGGTTTGGATAGTTCATACCTCATAGACTGAAGGCTGATCCAAGCTTTCCCCTTGATTCCTCCTCTTGCTCTCCAATCCAAGAGACTTGCAAAACAAACTTCAAACCTTCCTCAAACCAATTTGACCACATGTAAATAGATGGTATTCAATACAATCTGAAACCCTAATATGATAAACATCAACATGTGATAATAAATAGAGATGCAACATCTATCATACACTGATTTAGAAAGGGAATAACATCACATCTTTATTAATCAATGGAATAAGTACAAGATATACCTTCTCCTCATTCAAGGCACCTCATGAAACCTTCGATCTGGATCTCATGCTTCTCTCCTCCAAGAATCTTAGCCTCCAATCTCTACAGCAAAGGGATATGACAGATAGGGAAAAGGTAGGGAGGATGAGAGTCTCTATTTCAAGGGCATAACAATATCAAAGGCTAACTCCCCCTTCATGGACCCTTTCCCTCTCTTATATAGTTATTTGAAGAGTTAGGTTCGCGGATGTATGAGTTACAACCAAAGGGGTAGTTATAAAACACCCAAACCACCAAAATATAGAGAATTTTATATATTCTTAAATGTTTTGACCACTTCAGGGGATATTCGTGGGTTTCCTTCTATGAAGTTGCATATAAAACGTAGGTTTCCTTCTACCAACTCACATATAGGTCAAAAAAATCCATTTTTAGGGTATTTCCAATGGTTTTCGAGAGTTGGTGTTGTCTATAAAGTTGTTCCTTGGTCTAATACCTTTCCAATGGTCTAGAAAAGAGGTTAAACGAAGTTAGAAAAATATAGATATGGGCCTTCCACCCATATGTGTATTTTGAGTGACTAACAGTAACTTTCATGAAGTATCATCATGCGATTAAACAGGTAAATGTCGTCACGGATGGAGAAGTTACATTTGGGATATAACACTTATGTTTTCCCAAAACACTACAACCAAGTGTTTTTTTTACTTGCATGTGTTGGATGGGAATTGGTGGTTCGTATTAAGCCGCGAACCTAGATCTAAACATATTTATGAGAACAACAATGCTATCATGCCAAGCAAGGAAGATAACAAGGGTGAAGGAAATAGAGAGTGATATGTACATGTTTTATTTCATGATTTACAATTTCGATATTCATTTTATTAATGTTATCTTTAATTCTTGAATTATACTGTTAATTTTTAGCATTATGACGGTGGAAATGAAAAGTTGATTACTGGATGTTTTTAAACAATTTGAGTTGGTAATAATAAATATGATGTGAAATGTGTTTGTCTATCAAAATATTTGTGACTGTATGGAATTAGTGCATGTGATTGTCCATAGTTAGAGATGATCTTTCTCGCTTTCCATTTAATTTATTCTAGTGTGGTTTTTATCATTTAATTTATTGTATTATAATTACAAGGGGATCAAAATTAGCTAATTAAATTGCAAATTATCATTGATGTTATTCATAATTATTGTTTGTTGTAATTTCAACTACTCTCATTTGAAAAACAAGGTGAATTTCATAAATATATTATACTTAGACACTTATACTTTCTATTAGTGTGGTCACTTGAAGCATAAGAGTCTATTTTCTTATTTTTCAAATGAGATTTTTTATTGGAAGTTTGTCATGGAAGTTAGCTTGAGATTGTTTCTTTTTATTGTTGTTGCTCTTAAATTTGGTTTAACTAATTCACTTTTTATTCACCATGAATTTTTGTTAGTTCATTCATTACTTACTATGTATTACATGAAATCAATATAGCAATGACAACACCCATTAGAAATGATGGTTTAATGATAGGTTCACCAATATATATATCCAGAGAAAAAAAACCTGTATTCATGCAAATAACATGGACTGCTCCAGAGAGCTTACAATTCTGCTTTGCTTACAAAGCTTACATCATTTTACAGCCTATTCAGCTTGCACTGTCTTTTTGAACACAACTGTTCTACATACACATTTTACAACATCTTTCTTTCAAACAAAGGATAGACTTAATGTTCAACGTCTTGTGGATCGTCTTTTTCCCCAGCGAAGGAGCCTGTTGCATATATATATATATGAAAATAACATTGCACTTAAAGCACTTGTGAATCTTTATATTATTCATATGTTTAGTAATTAAGTATTAACATGATATTGAAATTATTAAGACATAAAAGCTTTGAAAACAATACTTTAAACTATTACACTAATATGTCGATCTATCATACCACGGATATTAAAGCTTGTTAATTAAATCGTGTTAATAAATAAGAAAATACATCGGCAATTTGAATTCATATATTGTAAGCATTATCCCTCAAATATGAAGTTAATTACACCCTATAAAAAATGTAGAAATGCCCTTAAAAATAAAACCATGGTATAAGTATTAAATCATACTTAAAATGGGAATTTGTGGTTGCATGTACAATCCATTTATGGTTAAATTAGGGTGAACAAATGTGTCAATTTAGGAACATTTCTGACAAATAAATGTATAGTAGTTGCATCACTTCAATTTCATATGGTATTTATATGATTAATTGTGATTTTCGTTTAGTGACAAGTAACATTAAGATGCATAAATGGAAATTGTAAGTTAACAATAAATTAGTATAAACAAATATTGGTATAGTGGAATGAAATGCATTGTATTTTTAAAATCAATTTTTATTAATTAATTAATTTAAATATAATTAAGATGTCATTACATGTGAAATCTGTATATCCTATTATATTTTATAATATAAGTTCATAAACTTGTTTACATTTATTACAGTATGATAGTAACTGCATTGTAAGGAAGAAGATATAAATGATTTTTTTTCATAAACGCCTCTCACAATGTTTCAAAATAAATATGCATGATGTTTTTCATAATTTAAAATGCAAGATGTTTATACACAATATTAAAGCGTAGGAATTTGTTTTTGATAGTACACATCTAACAGACAGATCTATAAGAAAACATGAACATTCACATCTAATATTGGCTAAAATCATCTAAGATAAACATCTAGTAATTACATCCAACAATAGTTAACATCATCTAACGTACCATCATCATCATTTTCACCATATTAAACATAAACATAAAAATGAACATACCATCATAAACATTACCTTACATCATCTAACACACAAATCTAATAATAAAATCTAACAAAACACAAGTTCCTTTATATAACACAACCATCACACACATCTAACAAACATCATCTAGCCTCACATAACATACACATCACCATCAACATGAAAAATGCTCTCTCTCTCTCTCTCTCTCTCTCTCTCTCTCTCTC
>LPNX010091531.1:1345735-1366153 GCA_001517045.1 Pseudotsuga menziesii
ATTATAACATATCTGGTCCCCCTACGAAACCAGAGGCATTAGTATCTCTCCCACCGGACCCAGAGTCATAGACACCTCCACTAGTAGATCTAGAGGCATCAAAACCACCACTAGTAGATCCATATGCATTAGTACCTCTGCTAGGAAAAAAACTAGCTTGGAGACAAGCATAGATAGGTCCATCAAGTTTAATGATACCCCCTTTGAGCATCGTATCTACAATAGAGTTGACTAGAGAAGGAAATGGTGGATGGTCAAGCCAATGAGGAGGATAGGTTTGTCGGTTGAGTAGGAGTATCTGCACGTGGTGGAACAAGTGGGGGTAGATGACAAGATGAAGGATCTAGTGGAGGTGGATGAGATGTCAAAGCTGATGGAGGAGGAGGTAAATGAGATGTCAAATTTCATGGAGGAGGAGGTGGCGGATGATATGTTGAGGCTATGTCCTCTCGATAATCAAAATGAGCTTATGGAGGAGGAGGTGGAGGAGTAGGATCTCCTACCTCATAAGATGGGGAATGGTCATCACTCCTAGCATCTAAACAGATGAATGTACTAACAATAAGATGCATCAACTTCTTCATATCATGAGGAACCATCCCCCATATCTCTGCATAGTCAAGTTATCACATAATGTCATGCACCCGTACAGGTTGAACCCCCTATTGCACCAGCAATGTCGATAACATGTTTGCCACATCCAATGGATACCTATCATCAAGCCTATGTCGAAGTCTAGTTCTATAAAACTGTGGCACCTCGGGCTCCTAAATATTCTCATCATCCTGACCGAGAAGAGGCGGCTCCTCCCCATTGAACGTGTCGATGTCTGCAAAATATATAGTACACAATAATAATGCAACAATTTCATTAAACAATTTAATATAATAGTTTAGAATATATTTCATTTTCATTAAGCACAAAGAGAATAAAATACAATTGGATTGATTTAAACATAATTTTAATATTACCTCTCTCATCCGATGCCTCACCCTGGCCGAAGAAGATTGTTGAACAAACCAAGGACACTGGTTCACCCCACCACCCTCTCAGTGTCCCTGATCTGTTCAAAAATTGGTATAAGAGCGGGGCTTCATACAAGTATAACCAACTTGAAGGGCATCTTAAGAACACAAATGACTACTTGTGAAGTAATGGAATAGTTCGTGAAGAAGCTAACATAAGGTGCAAGTAAGTGCAATGACAAAATACCTTTGAAATGCTTTAAATGTGAAAAGATTGGTCATTTTGTAGCTAAATGTCCTCTCTAGGAAACAAATATGTTTGAACACTATAATACAAGAGAATAATCCTTAGATGATGATGATGGAGAAGAGAAATGTACAAATAAAGGTAGAAATGAAGTCATATTCCTTGCCTTAGACAAACAAAATTCATGAAACAAGGAGAATTCGATAGAAGAAAGTGATGAAGAAGAAGAAGCAATGTCTGACTTAAGAGCTGACTTAGATGAAAATCTTAAAGAAGTAAAAAATATGAGAAATATTGTTAGGAAGCAAGACAAGAAGATTGAGCACTTGAACAAAGGACAAAAGGAAATATATTGAAGAGAAGAATTTTTAACAAGTCAATTGAAAGAAAAGTTTGAGGAGTACAACAAGATTGAAATATAAATTGATCAAAAGTTAATAGAAGGAAAGAGGATTTGAAGAAGAAATGATCTCATTGAAAACCCAACTTGAAGAAGCAAAAAGAACTGAAGAAGTGATGAAGTGCCATCTAATGAAGAAGGATGAAGATTGTGAGATCCTCGAGGAAATAATTGTCTCATTAAAGATTGAATTTGATAAGCTCGGCAAGAATTTGAAGAGTTTTGAAGTATTGGATGACATTATTAGTTGTCAAATATCGCCATGGGAAAAATCAGGTCTTAGTTATACAAGTATGTCTCCATTCAAAAAGGAAACAAGTTCCAAGTCTCCAAAAGTTAAAGTTAAAGAAAATCCTAAAAGCAAAGTTAGTATTCTTCAAAGACCAAATCACAGTGAAAGCCAAAAGGTTGGAGTCTTGCTACTCCAAGAAACTATGTCGATACTCTCAAGAAGCCCCATCATGAAAACAACAAGAATATAATCAAGAATAAAGAGCAGCAAAAGATTGATCCTCCTCCACAGAATAATATCTTCAGAATATCAACTTCATTAGGGAAAACCTATTCATCCAAGTACTCATGTATATTCTATGGCTATTATTTTTCATGTACTAATTTCATGCATAAAGCAAGAAATTTCACAAGCAACATGAAGTGGCATCGAAAAAGTTAAGGAAGAAAGGTTATCTACGATGAATGAAGGAAGGTGCACAAAGGTTCATAGAAGAAAACAAGTTGAACTAGAAAATGAACAACATGAACTTATGTTGAGTGCTCAAGGCATTGTGTTATATTTTTTATTAATTGTGAGCTCTAAGGTATAAACCATTACTCTTCCACTTCCAATAGTTGAGGCTTTCCTAACAAAATCCTAATTAAAAGGCTATGTATCCTTGATAAGAATATTTGAAGCTACTTATAGGTGTCGACATTGCATATGGAAAAAAAAAGCAGGAAGGAATTAAATATTGATGATATAGATAGATTTAAAGAAAATAAACTACGAAGAAATGCAAAAGAAGTAGACAACAAAAGAGAAGGCAATTTGGATAAGAACTTAAGCGTCCCTCCAGTAGAGAGGAGAAGCACATCTCAAGAAATTGAACAGGGGAGATCCCAAAACTTCTTGCAATCAATGTCATAAGTTCATTTCAAAGGCTAAACATAAGGAGATTCCATCGAAGAATATTTATGGAATATGTAAATCAAAAGGGTGAGGTGAAATGGATGAAAATGAAAGAACTTAAAAGGGTTATGAAGAACATGGAAGGAAAATAATTGGTGATTGCCTAAAATAACTATAGTCACTAATAGATGTGAAAATTTGGATAGAGATGGTGGAAATAATGGAATGAGTTGAACATTATGGTGGAAACTACAAAAGATTTGGAAGATGCTACTAGTCGCACAGGACATTGACTCCTCCAAGACATGGAGAAAACAGATGAGAGCATAATGGCAGAACCTGTAAAGGTTGCCGAAGACACAATGTTGTGAATTAATTTTGTTGATGATACCCAAAAGGATTTACCATGGAAAAGAGACATGTATAGTGAAAGTAATGAAGATGAAAACCATGAATTTCCATATATGTGGAAGAAAATGTCATTATCTTTTCAGTGTTCCAAGAATCCAAATCAACAAAAACAAAGAAATCAAGTGGTGAATATTATGGAAGTATAACACCATATGTATTCAACTATACAGGTTCTTCCCAAGAGATGAAGAAAAAGATGTAGGAAATGCTCTCTAGGATTAATTAACAACACTACATTGACCAATAAAGTAGTGAATATTTTGGTTTCAGGATCTCCTCTAACCTTAAGAAATATCTCAATGTCATTACAAACCCAGTGGAAGTATGAAGGTATGTTTATGAGATGTTGCAGAAGAATGGATAGATCGAGTGGCTCAATTGCTTGATATATGTACAAGGTTTTGGTAGTGATCATGGTTCTAGGCCAATAATCGCACCACTAACATGACCAAGGAGAAAGTTATGAGGGTAGGAAATCTAAGAGAAAAGATAAATAACCTACACAATGGAGCTACATCTACCTTGTATTACCATCAGTACATTCAAAGTTTACCTGCGTCTACTATTTCCTGAGGTCCAAATGAAGCAATAAGAAAATCCACAATATGATTTGTCAATCATTACACAATAAGAAGATGGTATCGATGATTCAATTACCACCACGTACTTGTTTTTTTAACATCTTCACTCGATACCTCAGTTCACACACTCAACTCGATGGAAGCAATTCGCCAAACCTCTAAGAATTGTTGATTTTAAGCATAAGCAAGCAAGCATGAGTAATACGAATGATTTCCACCATTGTCGTGAAAGGGTGTTCCTTGCCAAAGAGGAAAGGAAAAAACTTTAGTGGTTTTCGTTGCCAAAGAAAATGGCCTTTAAGGAAACCACTTATGAATAAAAGGAAACTCATTCAAAATGGTAAAAATATAACTTAAAGCTAGATAAATAAGAAAACTCACCTGGAATAGCAATAAATTTAAACATCATGATAATCCTTTCTACATAGCAAGTTAACCACAACAATTAGCAGCTAGTTAGGAGGTTCAATTTAGAAGGAAAAGTAATAAGTTTATTATGAACGAAAAAGGAGAAAATTTCTCCTAAACAACAAAAATTCTCACACTTAGTTGACAAATTACAAAACCGAGATAAACACATGAGCTAGATACACACAATAACACAATATTGTATTATGAGTCATTGGTGCAATTATTACATAGGAGTTCACCTCCTTATACATGGTTACTCATGGAGTGAATCATTTCCACTTGTGAATTTATAATATATTTTCTTTACACAAAAGTATAAAATACCTAAGTCGTAAAGTGACTTTTCAATACAATAGGTAAACCTTATATTCTAACACCCTCCCTTAAGCATTACAATGCTATAACCCAAACTAGCTAAAAGCAAGCACGCAATGGTTGAAAACAAAATATCGAAAGTAATTAGAACCCATTAGAATCAAACATTCTTTAGAAGATTCTTCTTATAAAATAGTTTTTGAACCAAGTAGAGTTCCATCAAGCTGCCTATTAACCTTTGAAAAGATGTAGCTCCCAAGTTGAATTCTCAAGTTCTCAGACTCCACATCCTTGAACTCTTGAATTACAAATCTCCTAAATCAAATCACTAGACAATAGTCCACATGCATGTCTTGTAACCTCATTATTGGACAACAATTCACATGCATGCCTTGTAACCTCAATAATGGACAATAATTAACCTGCATGTCTCAAAACCCTTATGATAAATAATTCTCAAAATCAACAAACTCCCAAACTATCTAGGAAACGATACATGTTGAGATTTAATTACACTAGATCCATTTTTGTCTTTAAGGTGTGGGATTCTTAAAATGCATAAATATACTCTTCTTCGATAAGGTCATCGTCATTGTTAATATTTGGTGGATCTTCAATGATGCCTACGTCTACTTCAATCAACTCAAGAGTACATCCTGTGTGACCCATGTTCTTGCAACTTGTTAATATCACAATACAAAATGAGCTAGATCAATGAATGGTGCAACCCTAGACCACCCTATTGAAAGATACTGATAAATATTATTGAATATAAATTAAACTACTAGAAAATCACTGAGAATAATTCAACTGCGACAATAGAGACAAATTATTATTTTTATTGATATGAAAACTCAAATATATAACATAATCTATATTGATTTGTAAATAGTTGAACATGAATTAACTTCTATAATCCCCAATGTTTAGATTCGCTCTCTCTGAAAAATGAAAGAAACTATGCTTGATTTGCTTAATGGATAAATTCTAAGAAATAATTCTAAGACAATTAATAACAATAATAAATTGAAGAGCTAAACCTCCCTTGGCATTTGATGGCTACTATCTTGATGGTGTGACTCCTTCACTTCAATTCCTTTAATAGTGCATGGAAACTTCCTGAAGGCAATCCGTGAGAATCTAGTATCTCTATCAAGCATTTATAATTCTCTACATCACCATATGATATTACAAAAACTATAAAAACACATGATACAGATATAAACAATAACACAAGATGATATTATGAGTTAAATAGAAGTTCACCTCCTTATATATGGTTACTCATAGAACAAATCATTTCCACTTATGAATGTGGAATATATTTGAGTTACACAAACATATAAAAGCATAGCCAACTCATAAAATAACTTTTATTACAACATGTAATCCTTATATTCTACCATGGCATGCATACTTCTTTGCGTTTTGAAGTTTTCTGTCCTCCTTTTTCAATAGTCAAGGTAACTTGGTCCAAAGGAGTACTCTATGTATACATGTTTGAGAGATGATTGGGGGGTTATATAGTTCAATATTTGGGCATTATTAATGCAAAAAACATTACTCGACTTTCTCACTAGCCAAACCCAAAACACTACCTCCATTTGCAAGTGAGGAGAACCATATCACCCTATCTCCGATGATTCATTATGATGCAAACAATTTTTGGGGTAATATGTGACTTGATACAATTATGCTTTGTTTTAGTTCTTTTAATATTTATTTGTCATTGATAAAGTCATTTGCAGTGTTATGGTAGTTATCGTGCACTTGATTTGAATTTTGGTTCACTTAAGGCATGCATTCTTCTCATTCACTTCCATTTACTTCATTGTTATGTTTACCTTTAGAGCCTAGTCTCAACCACCTAAAATCTACCTCTTGAATTTTACCCTCACTTTTTACTATTTACAGATAACCAAAGAGGGAGTCTTGTATATGCTAATCTTCTAGGTATATGTACATATTTTCATATTAGATCGTAGAATACACCTTTTAGGGACACCTCCTTGAGTCTAGAAAAACACCAATTTGAAGGGAGACTTTCCAATCATGACTAGGGTTTGTTTTCCTATAATTATTAGGTCAATTTTGTAAATTTTCCTATGCAAATTTGTGTAATAACATACCCTAGAGATTAGAAGGAAGTATTGAATCATGCATTTATTGATTCATTGAGTCATTCTATGACCACATCATCCAACCAACCAATACATAGTCAAGCGGAGAGACTATATCATATTTCCCAAGCAATGTATGCCCACATGAATGGTGTGGCTTGCATAAGACTCTAAGAAGAAAGAAAAGTGATCCATGAGAATCATACAACCCACATACGACTCCCTCATAGTCTTCAATACCTTACTAGTCATGAAATTAACTCCTTATTAGGCGTATGTCCTCAATTCTCAAGAGTTGGCAGTTGGTTTCACTGCCAATGCTTCAACATGATTGAACTTTCTAACCTTCATTTTCATAATTAGAAACAAATCTAATCAATTGCAATAGATAGTTCCTAATGGCTATTGATCTCAAAATTAAACAAGGATGTTTACCATACAATGTTCATGGAAAATGAATTTTTGAGTAATATAATGTAATATAGTGAAAACTCAACATCACAGGCATCGATCCAAATACTAGTAGCATTTTTAACATAGAGAAGAACCAATAACTCAAGCACAATATTTAGCACAGTTACAAAGATAAAACTCATCACACATGAACACATTATTTACCTTGGAAAACCAACTTTGAATGGTTGCTCGGTTCTCTATTTCAACAATCTCTAGTTACAATACAACTTCTGGCTCTCTAGCATTCTCCTCTCTTTAGTCGAAAGACTAGTTGAGATTCAAATTACAAGAATATATAGGAGGGATAGGAGGTAATGGAAAGGCCAAGAAATTGACCTTTCATATGTCATTCCTCTCTCCTTTTTCTCCTATTTTCATTTTTATGTTTATTTTATTCTTTATTTGTTTCCATCTCTTGTATGAGGAGAATCAACAACTAGGGCAGGGCTATACTCGCGTGACATGGGGTTGATTACCATATGCTACCACTATACCCATAGGTGCACCCATTTATCCCACAAGAATGAGTCACGAGCTAATTGGGGTTTGAACCTGTGACATCTTTTATAATGTGTGATATCATTTCACTTCCCTGCCAGTGTTTCTACACCCCTTGAGTGTTTTTTTACATCTCTTTTGTCTAATTTAATTTTTAACATTTGCATTGTCCTTTGTGTTTTTGTCTAACCTTCATTAATTAGTGAATTGCACTTGCAAATATTGAGTCTCACAACCATTCGCTTATTCATATCCATTTTAGATCACGGAGTTTATTTGTTTGGGCCAAAGTCATTCAAATTTTATTAAAGTAGCTAATATTTGTGAGTTTGAATGTTATAACAAATAGTTACCTAATTTAAATGTCTTTTAGGTTTTCCATTTGTTGAACTTTACATCAAGCTTCTCCTAAGTTATTTTAAATTTCATACCAAGTCATTCTCTTAAATGATTCCCAACTTTGATCCATGTAACTATAAACTTTATACAATTACAACTTGTGCAATGTATACCATACAAAGTTACTTCATAACAAGTCATATATGCCATAATTAATAAAAGTTGAAATTGACAATGAACCAAATTTGTAAACAATCATTATGAAATTATTAAGCCAGTGCAATAATCCTAGTCTCTAAGTTTTAAAGATTTCAAATAATCATCTCTTGGGTTGACAATTTTTTATTAATTATCTTCTCGGAAGTTATTAGATTTTTTTAAAATATTTATTTTTAAAAACTATTCTTAAAATCATAGTGATATTGTAACTACTATAATCTATGATTTTGTAACTACTATGATCTGCCAATTTTTTGTAAAACAATTTATCTTGTGTTTGATGAATCTAATTTTTAATAAACATTACAATTATAAATTGTGCAATGTACAACATAGAAATTGTTAGCAGCGGGGGAGCTAAGAGAACTATAAGAAGATTCGAGAAGTATGGAGCCGAGGATTAGAGTTTACAGAGGTGAACATTTAGGGTTTGATTTTTCCTACTATCAAAATCAGATCTAAGTGGACTAAGAGGGTTTCTACACAAAACTATCACTACATATCAATTTTCCTTTTTTTCACGACAATTTTGTAGTGGTTACGCGACAGGATTTCCATAGTAATGGGGGAACATATTAAGTTTCTCGTGATTTTTACACCAGATTATCATTCCAATGCTTGGTTGTTTCTAGGTGGCTTGGACCACTTGGCAGTATATTCTCATGGAGCATGCAGTTCGGTCAATTGGGAAGGCTACTAGGGAGGAGGACGTGACTTCCAATGAGAGGTGGGAAAGGGACATAATCCTATAGCCGAATAAAGTGTATTATGTTCTCTATTATTAGAAACACATAGAAAGGAGGGGGATCAGAATGACCAATGATTATGGTGTTGGTGCTCACTCTCAATCGGTGCCTGATGTTCTGTTGGGGGATAGGGAAAAATTCACCTCCTCTTCGGTCGAGGGTTTACCAGCATCAAATGGTGGCATGGGGTTATGGGGTTACAATCATACTATGGAAAAAAATGTCAAAGGTGCAGTAAACATTTGTCCTTTTGTTGTCCATGAAAAAAATGCCAAAGTTTCTAGCTACCGTTATAGATGCAGACCATTCAAAATATCCAAGAGGTGGAACTTGAGGGTGGATGGATGAAATATGGTGTTAGGTCGAGATTTGGGCATGGAGTATATTGTTAGTCTTTTGCTCACTGAGCAGGTGGGTAAATTTAGTTACAAATTCATGAGGCGTGGTGTCATTGAGGGGTGGATTGAAGTTATGTGGAAACTACTCTTTGAATATTGTCCAAACATATCCATTCTATCTCGAGGGCAGTATGGTTTTATTTTTCAATAGGAGGAACACACTATGACGTTTCTCAATGGGACTTGGTTGAAATATCAGGGAAGCCTTATGTTGTAATGTTGACATTCTGATTTTGTTCCTTGCATGAAGAATATCCACTTCTGGCATATATGGTTTCTTCTGCCAGAATTCCCTTTGGTTGTGTGGCACAAGGAAGATTTTGAGATTATAGGGAATCATCTGGGAAAACTCCTACATGTTGGTGAAGAGGTTCTTAAGGGGATGGATAAGAGTGTTGGAAGGATGTTGTTGGAGGTTGATATCACAAAGGGATTTCTAGAAAAGGTGGAGATTGAATGCAGAGGCCAATTCTATTACCAACCTCTAGACTACTGGAGTCTACCTTTCAGGTGTTCAAAGTGTCACAAGGTGGGGAACCTATGGAAATATTGAAGGTCATGTAGATCTTTGTTTGCTATTGAGGATTCACTAGAAAATTTTGGAGAGTAGTTATCAGAGCAGATTAGCGATGAATATGGTTTGGGGTGTTCATGCCATTTCCCATGGTAAGGTTCTACATCCATTGCACTAAAGATACTAGAATTTCCTAAGATTATTGGTAAGCTACAATCTTTGGATCTTACTGTTGTTCAGGAATAAACACCCTTATAACCTAGGGTCTGGGGTTACCAACGTACTTCTAAAACTTGCAGACAATCAACTTTAAAGTACAGAAAGGAAATAGGAAGATATGTTGGACTCACACAATTATCGACGGTTGATCCAAGCTTTGTCTTCTCCCGCTCTGCTTCTCTCCAAAGCTTTTAGGGATGCACCTCCTTCACCTGCAAAGAGAAAATTCTCCAAGTACAAACTTATACATGTATATGTGACAGGTTAGATAAACAATATATATAGTGCTTAATCAAATACATTCATCAAACCCTAATACATGAAAGAGACTCAACACAAAGTTGGAAGAAGAATTCTCTTTATTAACAATTAGTGAATGAGATAAGTGTACAACCCAACGCCTGAAACAAGGACTCCTCTGCAACCAAAGGACTTTGATTTCTGCTACTCCAAAGACTTCTGAACATATACCACCAGCATAACTTTGCTCTCCAAGATTCATTCTATTAATGCCCTCCTCAAGGCCTCTATTTATACTTTGGGAAATAGAGCAGTTTCAAAGGTTGAGGAGGTTGAGACAGTTGAGATGGTTAATGCTTAGGGCTCAACTAATCTCCATTAATCGTGTTTTATTATTTTTAATGTCAAATGGATGTGTACGCAACTATTGATGCTAGAAACCCACGTATGACACGCAAGTTGCTTTAAGGGAAACCCATGTATAGATCTGTACGCGGGTTGCAATGGGAATAATCGCGTACAATACGTTGGTTGTCTACGAACATAATCGCGTATGTACGCGAGTTTCAATGGAGATAGTCGCGTACATCAATCAACATATAGAAAGATAAAATGTCATGCTGGTTGGAGGATAAATGCATGTCATGTCATGCCCATCAATAGTGTTTAGGCAACCTTCAATCCTATAGTGTCCTTTTGTGTACCAACATATGAAGTGTCGGCACTCAGACGGAGAAGTGCCATTTGGGTTGATAACAGATGCCCCCTAATGTGTGAGGTCAGAGGGAAGCGATGGCTGAAATACATTATAATCATTATCTTTGGAGAACTCAGAAGTCTAATGGAGCAGAGGTAGTACCTGAAACAAATACATAATAATGTCATATACAAAATTCATATCTGAGGATGCTATGTTCAATATACTGGAACACTAGCTCCTTTACAATATTTGAGTACATCATATAGTACGGGTACTAGACCACGTATATTACAAAGGTGGATCGAAGCCACAATATACAATAATGATGAGTCTTCAAAGATATAGAAGCTGTGTAAATAGGTACAACATAGTCTTGCGCAACTTAGTCCATAAATCAGAAACTAAGGTCTTCATAAACAATCCCAAAGAACCAGTACAATCCAAGCCATGTGAATAGATGTTATTGAAGTCGAACATGGAGCGGATTTAATAGATTGTCAATCAATAGGTGATAATCGACAATTCAAGCAAAGGAATTCGCCAATAATGAGAGTGAATCCTGAGGTACAATCGTCAAAACTCTAGGTCTTCGTCATCAAGAAGTGCTGATGCGGAACCATTCTGTGATGAGGAAGGCAATAGATCCTCCAACAGATCACAAGAGTGACTAGGAACTGGGTAAAGGAAGGGAGACACAAGTAATAACAGATATGACAATGATGGAATCGGGATATAGATCAGACACAGGGTTAAGTCCTTGAACAATGAGCACGACACAGAGATTACCCAAGACAGCTTTTTAACTTTACAGATAGAACAGCTAGACTTATCTGTCATGTAGGCGACATGATCAGATTCCCCAAGTAGAACTGATAAGAGGAGGAGTAAGAAACTCGAAGTAATAGCTGAACTGAAAGTGAACACTGAGGCATGAGTATCGAAAAAAACAGAGAGTGCTTTGTTCAAGGATGACATGCTGCCACTAACTGAGAACCAAAAAGAAAACTTCTTCCTTACCTTCCCTGTTAGATTTAACGAGTCCAGGAAAGTCAACTCGGATCTCTCTTCATTTTTTAACAAGCTTGAAGAGAAGAGGGAATAATGCTTGATAGTGTCACTAATCTGTGGATTTTATGAGCCTGAACTAGCACATGCTCAGCTGGTGTTTTCATGTTTAGAGAGTCTGAAAACTCCGAAGAAGACTCCAGGGGGGTCCTTTCTTGTCCAATTTAGTCTCCTGAGGCCGAAAAAAGTATAAAACATACCACAAAAGAAATCTCTTAACTTCCGTAGAAGAAAAGGTGAACCTTTTTCGTACTTAGTCAGGGAGGTCTGAAAAAGGTTAAATTACCACCTACCCAATGCTCCTTCAAGAGCAGCATATAGCTTGAGTTTTTCGAGTGTGAAGGAAAGCAATATCACTCGAAAAGATCCATTTGAGTACGAGAAATGGGGATTACAACAATAAACTCGATGCTTTGTTCTTTAATGTTTAACGAGCATGAAAAAGACATAAAGTACACTTAGAATCTTTTTCATGTTTAGGTCCAGAGCACAAAAAAGAGAAAACTGAGCTCATACCGAGTGTTCCTTTTCCGTAAATTTAGTCCCTCATGTCCAAAAAAGTGATAAACTTATACATGAGAATACTCTTCTCAATTCGGTAGAAAAGAGAGTGATCATTTCTCGTATTATTCCACATGGTCCGAGAAAGAGATAACCTACCACCAATGTGGATGCCCATTCACATATTCTTAACGAGCTTGAATGGACAAGTTAACTCGACAGTCAAGTCTGTTTTTAAGGAGTCAGACCTAGGCCTAAATAAACTCCATAAGGGCAGGGAGTCCTATAAAGGGATAACTTGTAAAAAGAGACCAAAATGAGGCTTAATTTGGCGTGAAAAATAGCTAAAAAGATTCCCCTGTACCTAAGATAGCTGCAGCATGAGTATCGAAAGACAAAATAGGTTCTAAATGGGGATAATCATGAGAGGAAAGCCCTATCCACAGAAGAACAATGGTAAAGACAAGGAGATAATGGTTAAAAATACCATAGTCCGTGGTCAAAATGTTAATTCCTATGTTTAAGATGGAGTAGGTATAGGTGCAGAATGCATGTGAAACGACAAAAAACCATCCTATATGAGCAAAAAACATCTTAAAACGATGATAAACCTGTTACAATGCAAAAAGATATGGTATTAGTTTTAGAAATTGTGAACTATAGGGAAAAAACCCACTTAAGAAATAAAATTTCTATAAATAGTTCAAAAACATAAATAACACTCACCATTTGAATTTTTAGCCATAAAAGACAAGTTTTCACCTCTACCTTCAATTGCTCGGTGTGGACAATCCGGTGGACCAATTCCAAATCCGCAAGCATCAGGTAATACTACACTCCATGCTCTTCAATTTGATCCAAGCATTTATCAAAATTAGGCCCTAATTTTATGTTTTTAAGCGCCCTCAACCAAGCAACGTTCTGTATGCGGGTTCTCTATATTGAAACTTGTGTACACGCATTCTGTACGTGGGTTGTCCAAAGGACAGTCGCGTACAGTACGCGACATGCCTTAATAGACAGTCGCGTACACTGCGTGAGGTGAACAAGAAGCATATAGGGTCAAAAAATTGAAATTTTACATGAAACTGAAGGTTTGAAAATGCTTGTTTACTAGGTTTGAAGATGGTGCTTGAGTGGAAGGAGCGCGAACATGAAGATATGGATCAAGAAGCACTCCAAGATGCCCCCACCGTGAATGTTTTACGTTCAAGTGGGTTGTTAAAGTTTTTTTGTACCTCACCTATGCGGGCCAATGTCCGCCTCTTAGAGTTCTTGATAAATTATTGGGATCATGACTTGGGCATGTTTGACCTTCAAGGTGAGTCCTTGGAGATTACTTCAGAGGATATCTATTTCATTGTGGGTCTATCACGACAGGGAGCTTCGGTAAACTTAAAAGGCACCGATAGAGGTGGTGATCCTCTAAGTGTCCAAAACTATATTGATGTATACTGTGCACCAAGCACACAAAAGAGGGGTAGTTGCATCCCCATTGTACACATATGTGACCTTCCTCTATAGGTATTGACAAGTACCATAGTGAGGGTTGCGAGATCATATTCTCTTCACCTTGCGACACGGAACCAGATGAGACTAGCAGTGGATTGTATGCAGGGGGGCCTATATGACTGGTGCTCGGGAGTGATCCCAATTATAAGAAAATAGCTCTCTGACTGCAAGAGAGGAAGGAGGAAGAATTTTGGATATTCTAGCATACTAGTAGCCTTATTCTTTGAGAGAGTGTTGGGATTGAGCCTTGCAGTACCCTTACCAGTTCGTTCTCTTTGTCAACCTAGGCTGAGTAGATGGGGAGATATCTCCCTCCACCAGGGAGGTGGTGGCTCAGTGCAGAGTGTCTATGATGTTGACTTCTACTTTTGATGGGAGCATCAGTTGCCAATTTTGGAGCACTTTCCATATACTGGAATGGATTTTTGGGGTAATGCAGACCTCGTCCTCCCTCCAAGAGGAGCATGGGGAGAGTTAGGTAATTTTTATTTTCAAGTTTTAAAATTTTTATGAATTTTAAAATATAGAGATATATACATATGTATAAGAGTTCTAATCCTTTTAAAATGTAAAAATGCAGATATTGGACCGATCCGCCCTGAAGGGAATCCACGCATGTATGTGCGTCCTGTCTTGGGACAAGACCAGGGGCTAATGAGGGTTCTGGAGGGGAAGTTGGCCAGGCTTACCCAGAGAGTACCCACCTTACGGATTGAGCACATCCCAGCCATCATGTAGGAGTTCGTGGTTGGTGTACCACCTATTTAGATACGCCTTCTGAGGCGGGTAGCCAGAGCAGTATTAGTATACATAGATGCTGTTGAAGTTGCTGAAGCCGAGGAGGTTGAAGAAGCCAGAGTACAGGGAGACCGGGGGGACCAGGGTGGTCCAACTTAGATCTAGGGCATTTGATGGACTTTGATCCATATTTTGTATATTATACAGTTATGACTGGATCTGAGGATCAGAGACTCGACCTATCTATGGATAGATATTCACACACACACACACACACACACACACACACACACACATATATTGTCAGTTTATTTACAAATGTTTTTTATGTGTATGTTGTATACTTTTATGGAAAATGTGTTAAATGCCAATCCAAGATGTAATTAGCATATGCATCAGTTAATGAATTTTGATTCCTTGGAATATGATTGAATGTAATGAACTCAAAATTTATTTCCAATAACCTAACTTGCATAAACTGACGTAATAGAATAGGGTTTTGCATCTGGTAAGCCCGATTGAGCTGGGAAACCACCAGTTGAGAGTCCAGTCGGACTTCCAACTAAGTGATACCACATGATAAAACATCCCATAGAAGCTCAATGACGGCCCTATATTCAACCACATTATTGGATGCAGGACCTAAGAAAGTGCCTCCCAAGGCAACTAGTTGTCCTGAGGGTGAATAAATGACCCATGCAGCTGAAGCTAGATTACAAGTGTGGCGACTGGCGCCATCAGCGAAACCTACAAACCTCTCGGAAGACATTTGAAACAACCAGCAGATGGTATAAAAAACACAAACCAATGAACTATGTACATAAAAATACATACAATAAAATACAAGAAGAAGTGATAAGCCTAAGCATAGTACTTTTTCAGGTAGAGCCCATATCTAGGCTCAGGAAACTTATTCCCATCAAAATCAATTAATTCATATGCACCCTTCTTTAAAACCTTTGACACGACATATGGTCCCAACCACATAGACCTGAACTTTCCTGCCCCCAGGGGTTCTTTGTCTTGGTCCCAAAGCAAAACAAGTTCCCTCTCAGAGAAAATTCGAGGCTTGACTGACTTATCATATTGGTTTTTGACCCTATTTTTATGATCTTGGTTTGTTGTTAGCGCATATCTACGTAGTTCATCAAGATGTTCTAAATGTACTAAACGTTCCTCAAGCTCAGTCATATCAGGTAACACATAAATAGCTATTTTTAAGGACAGGATTTCACATTCAACCGGGGTAACGACTTCCACTCCATGAACGAGTTGGAAGGGGGAGAAACCCGTAGCAGTTTTTACATTAGTTCGATACGCCCAAAGAGCGAGGTATAGCATGATATGCCAATTTGAACAGGCTGCATTAATAGTACGTTTGAGGATAGTTTTCAAAGTTTTATTAACAGCCTCGACCTGACCGTTGGCTTGAGGATAGAACGAGGATGAATGTTCTTGTCTAAATCCTAGCATAGTAGTCAGTTCCATCATCATGCTATTTTGAAAATGACTACCATGGTCAATGACAATCACCTTCGGTATACCAAATCGTGCTATAATTTGATTGAACACAAAAAAAGCTGCAGTTTCCCCGTCAGCTCTAAAGGTGGGCATTGCCTCTGCCCATTTTGTAAAATAATCAACAGCGACAATGATATATTTGTGCCCCCCAACCGAGGCTAGGTTACATGTCATGTAGTCAATCCCCCACTTCATGAAGGGGCCCACTGATATAACAAGAAATAACGGAGCAGGATGTGACCGCATCTTCCTAGTGTAAAGCTGACAAGGATGACAGCGCTTCACGGCTTCCACACAATCCTTAAAGATCATGGGCCAGAAATAACCGGCACGTAATATCTTATGCGTCATTGCTAACCCAGATAAATGACCCCCACACACTCCATTATGGGCATAATTCAGGACAATCTCCGCTTCCTCGTGGGTAAGACATCGACACAAAACGAAATCTACCCCCCTACGATATAAAGTATCTCCTATGATGAGGTAGTTCTTAGCATGTAGGTGTAGTTTACGTCATTCTTCCCACGAGAAAGATGCAGGATACTTCAGATTCTAGAGATAGATAAGTATATCTCCATACTAGGGGTGAGAGGTGGAAATCAAGAAGATACGCTCATCTGGGAATGAGTCTTCTTCAATGACTACATCTTCTTCCGTTGGAAATTTTGCAATAAGCTAGGCAAAAACTAAGGATTTTTTGGATTTGGCGGACTGAAAATCCAAGTCAAACTCTTGGAGAATGACTATCCATTTGTTGAATTTGCCTCCAACTATCCATTGAGACAAAACATATTCAAAAGGATTGACATCTGCCACTACCATTGTAGTCCTTAGTAAGATATATTGACGTAACCTCTGAACAGCATAAACAGCTGCCAAGGCCAATTTCTCAACGTGGGAGTACCTCAGTTCAGGTCCGGCTAAAGCATGGCTAAGATAGTAAACAAAATGCTCTTGGAGCCTATCGTCCTCCTGGACATGGACCACCCCTATGGTCGACTCAGACGCGGCCAGATACAATATAAAATCCCTAGAGTAATCTGGCGGATGCAACACTGGTGCCGACAACAAAGCTTTTTTCAATGACTCGAATGCGAGTTGTGCAGTTTCATCCCATACAAATGGGGTGTCCTGTTTTAGCAGGTGCATGAAGCCCTTAGTAATCTTGGCATAGTTTAGAATGAAACGTCGAAGAAAATTGGACTTTCCCTGCATGCTCTGAAGTTGCCTGATAGAACGAGGAGGAGGCAGATTTACAATGGCCTCAACTTTTAACAGATCCACCTAAATGCCTCTATTAGAAACAATGAATCCGAGCAGTCTCCCTGACTCGACATAGAACACACACTTGTGGGGATTCAAGCAGATTCTATAGTATCTGCATCGTTCAAATATAAACCATAGGTGATATGGATGGTCAATCCTCTTACGAGAATGTGCAGGCAGATCATCAAGGTAGGGTTCAACAATGGCTTTGATATCATGGAAGGAAAAATTCATTGCCCGCTGAAAGGTTTCCCCAGCATTTTTCAATCCAAAGGGCATTTTTTTGTACGTGAAGGTACCCCAAGGACAAATGAAAGCAGTTTTATGTTGGTCTTCCGGTTTTATTTGAATTTGATTATATCCGAAGAAGCCATCCATAAACGAAAAAACTTCACTTCCCGTGCAAGCATCAATAATTTGGTCTATAAATGGTGTGGGATAATTATCCTTAGGACAGGCTTTGTTCAAATCTCTGAAATCAGTACAGACGTGTATGGTCCCTTGCTTCTTATCAATAAGAACAAGGTTGGATACCCATTCCATCAAAGCTATGGGATAAATAAAACCGGCTTTCAGCAGTTTTTCCACTTCAGCCTTCATTGCCAGCGCTTTACGTGGGTTGTAAGGTCTCAACTTTTGTCGAACAGGTTTAGCGTCAGGGTATGTTCAGATCTCGTGCTCAACTATAGATGGATCAATGCCTAGAATCTCCTCATATGACCAGGAAAAAACGTTGCAGAACTCCTTAAACAAGACGGTATAAATGGTAATCTCCTCAAGAGAGCATTTTGCGCCGATATGTATATTTTCCACAACGTCAGGATTTACAGAGATGTTGATAGGGATGGTAGCAGAAATATCTGCCATATTTCACTCAGCAAACATTCCTTCCCTAGGTAAGGGATTAACGGGAGTATCAACATCATTTGTCAGTCTCACATGAAACTCTTGATTCTCTATCTTGCTTAGCTCTAGAAGAAAATAGGATCAATGGTGAAGATCTTCACAGATCTTGTCTTGTCCGCACTTGGCTTCCAGAATGGCTTCATCAAAAGGTAAAACCATATCTAAACAATCCATCGAATGCAAATAGTTTTCTGCCCAAGTAGGCAGATAGACTTCTTCTAATTCCTCTGAGACTGAGAGTGGAACCGGAATGGGATCAACAGTGGTTTGTGTGATAGCTTGATAAGCTACTTCCACTACCGATAGGGGCACTTCAGGTTCGTGGTGGGTAGGGAGAACCCAAGGATCAATCCTATCGACAACCGTAGCAATGGACTTTCCCGCACTAATAGAACCTATATAATTAATAGGAGCTGAAAGATCGAATGTGCCCATCAGTGATGCATACATTCCAACCTCTAAGCTTTGTGCGGTGAGGTTTGACCTGATCAACCAATGGCACAGCGGACTCATTAGACTCCATGCGGCCTTTTCGAGTAAAATCGAGTTGGTCAAAGGTAACCAACTTCCCTTCGTGTGGAAACACTATCACCCGAAAGACGACCGATGCAATAGCAGACATGGCATAAGTCCAGATTCTTCCCAAAAGCAAACTATAGTCCAAAGGTTCATCAATCACCTCTACCTCAATAGACATCGCTTTCCCTGCCAGCTTAATTTTAAAAGCCAGTAGGATACCATGCAGATGGAATGACCTTCCGTCAAAAGAAGTAAGCAGGGTGTTTGATGGGACCAGCTCTGGGGATCCAAGAGCTTTCCAATATGACAAGGACATAACACATGTAGAAGCACCCTCATCAACAAGTTCCCTTCCAATGGTCTTTCCACCATGGATGACATCTATTGATAGGGCTACATGGTAAGGTAGGCGAATTTTGACATCAGACAAGTGAAATTTCGCCATTAGACTCGATGAGTCCATACTACCTAAGGCTGCTAAGAGTGCATCCCACTGGGTGGGACAACTCTGTAACACCTCTAAAGCCGACATTGCACAAGGTGTCTGGGCTAATTCTTCAACCACAGAGTAGTTGGATGCAGCCCTAGCATTAGGATTATGCAAGGTCATTTTAAAGACAAATTTCAATCTTGGGCATAGTTTTAGCATGTTTCTCGATCGTGAGAGGGTTAGAAGTTTCACCTATAGACTTGCCCTTCTCAGAGGTCTCTTTTTCATAGTTCTTATTCCTGGTCTGTAGCAAAGTTGAAGATCGAACCATGTTGATATAATTGGGGTCAGGGGCATTTGGGGTGCCCCTTGTTGTATTCAAAGTTGAAGCAGAATTCTGCCCTTGGGGAAACGGATCCTTCAGGACAGTCGGTTGTTGAGCTTCTAACAGCTTCTGGGATTGTTCCATAAGGGGACAAAGATGGGTGAGGTGATCCTCATGGCACAACTTACATGGGAATTTCACCTTTTTATTTTCTTTCTTGCCCCCATCAGAATTATTTGCGGGTTTCTGCTTGTTTTGATTTCCCTCCCCTTTCTTTCCTCTCTTCTTTTTCCCACCGGGCTGCTGATTGCCCTTCTGAGAGGTCTGTGCAAAAACATTTGTATTTTGGGGTGAGGGGGCAGCATTTGCTGCCTTCACCGTAGAATGTTTGACGGACAGCTGATGGAGCTGTTTGGCCAAAGATTCTACAGTGGGAGAATTAATGGACCTGTTGACGGGCGTATTTGACTAAGCCCGCAATGGGGGAAAACGACCCAGTCCGGGACCCTTAGAACAGGCTCCAAGCTGTTTGGAATAACCGCTCCCAACAGGTTTAAAGGCTCTGTTGGCCTGGGATCCTAGAAGACTAATGCTTACGATTAATGCTACTGATAGTTAGTGTCAATCCTATTCTTATAATTACAAAAGTTAACCTAAGTTATATATTACAAGAACTGAAAACTGTTAAGTTAAATTACTCAAAACCATTAACTCTAAATACATAAAT
>LPNX010091531.1:1368517-1390851 GCA_001517045.1 Pseudotsuga menziesii
ATCAAACGTGGCGAACAATGATAAACCATATAGTTTAGAACTGGACCCTTTACATATTGTCAAATGCAAGTCAATATTAACGTAGCCCATGGTTAACGAACCTTAGGATGTGACAGTGTAAATCATGTGTCCAAGCTTAAACATAATCCCAAAGCTTAAGATTTTAATCACCATCGCTCTACTTGGCATGAACACTATGTTAAACAACCTCATTAATATTTATAAAAATGAAATCGACTAAACCAATGTCTATTATTCAAAGGAACATGCAAAACTAGGATAGACAACAACGAGCATAAAAACCATGAATACTCATAAATCAATCTTCCTAGTCAAAGTTCATCCAGACCAGTAATTCAAAGGCAGTGATTTCATTGATCTAATGTAACTTGCAAGGTTGATCAAAAAAACGTTGACTTCAATAAATCAGTAGCTAAGGAAACATCCTCCTTTCAGTAGCCGAATTTATCCCTTTTAAAATTTAAACATTTCATCGGTCAATTGTGCCCTCTCCTGGTTGTGTTAATACTATACCAAGCGCAATTGATGATGCATCAACATGTACATGGAACTCCTTCTTCCAGTCTGGGAATATCAATATCGGTGCAGTGGCCATCTTTTTCTTCAACTTATCCAAACTCTCTTGACAGTCTTCATTCCACTCGAACTTGGCATCTTTCTTCAGCATCTTCTCCATCGAGGTGGTTATCTCTGCGTATCCTCTTATAAATTTTCGATAATATACAGTATGTCCTAATGTGGATTTGGGTTGCATGACCGATGTGGGCAGAGGCGGGTCCAGAATAATTCCCACCTTCGTCGGATCGAGTAGGATCCTGTCGCGGCATACTACATGGCCCAGCAGTACACCAAATGGTGCACAAAATATACATTTTCTCAAATTCAACACAATTTGATGCCTCACGACACCTTTCCAGCATCATGCACAGATTCTCAATATGGTCTCTTACTAGACCAAAGACTGTCCAGTCATCAAAATATACTTCAAGAAACTTATGAATGAAATATTTAAAAGTAGAACTACAATTCTAGAAAAAATAGCAGGGGCATTTTTAAGGCCAAAAGGCATTACTGTGTATTGGTAGCATCCCCATTCTGTTACAAAGGTTGTTTTGTGGCGGTCCTCTTACGCAATTGTAACTTGATGGTATCCCAGGAATCTGTCTATGAATGAGTACATTTCTTGTCCACCGACGCTCTCCAAGACTTCATCTATAAATGGTGTTGGGAATGGATCATGTAAGCAGGCATCATTTAGCTTCCTAAGGTCGACACAGATCCTGACTTCGCATGTCGTATTTTTTTCCTGAATCACTATAGGGCTTATCCACTCCAACTCTTCAACAGGTTCAATGATTCCTGCTTCCATCATGCGATCCAGTTCTGCTTTCACTTTTTCTTTATAGCACGGATTTAGTCTGTACGGGTGCTATTTTACCGGCCTTGCATCGGGCTTGAGTAGAAATTTCATTTCGCCCAAATCTCCTACTATCCGCTTCATTTCCCTAAAGTTCATCGGGAATAGGTCCTGGAACTCATGTAATAGATCAGTGATTTTGGCTACTGTCTCTTCATCCTAAGAGTCTCCAATGTTAGCAAATTTCGAATTATCCTCTTTCCCAATGTTAACTTTCTTAATCTTTAGAAGCTTGATGAACTGTTCACTGGAAATGCCACTTCCTTCTACTATGCACGATCCTTCCGACTCTGGAATATTAATGTCAGTCAGATCATCCTTTGGATCTTCGGAGAGGTTATAGCAGGTCATCCAGTGCTGAATGGTCTCACAGCACTGGTGGGAATGTGTAGTACAGGGTTGAGAATATGCAACCTCCAGTGGAATCTCTGCAAATATCTTCTCCTTAAGGGTCTTTAGCGTAATATCAACTGTTGGTTGCTCGTCTATGAACTGGAATGTGTATGTGAAATTATGTGCAACCTTTTCCCATTCCCTTGTTTCCTGGTGCAGCTCCATAGATGTGTACCAGCCTCTAGGTGTCGTTTCAAGAGTATGGATGAAATGGTGAACCCACTCCAGGTGCGGGTAGTTCGAGAATGTTGCAGAACACTGCTCCAAGTGTTCAATAAGGTCTGACAACCCTGTATACTTTTACATCACAGTTGTGACCTCATCTTCGAACCTTACTTCCAGTAGCCGTCTACACTGCGGCCATTCAATTATCGAACTCGTATGTGTTCCCCACCATCTCGCAGGTGTGGATTTTAGTGCAAATTCCAGCGCAGATAATCGTTGAGGCTCTATTACCAATTCCTCAAATTCAGTCAAGAAAGTTGCCAAGTTAGGCAGTCCTTCATATGTAGGCAGCGACCGCGACTAAGTTCCCACTTATCAGAAGAATTAAGTTATCCTGGCACATCTCCTCATAGAAACTTCATGTAATCGGTTCTACCAGTTCTTAAGTGCCTCCCCTGAGTCTAATGTACATAAAATCACTCATCTTCAGCTCAGGTTACCATCCACAGTAGGATTAATGTAATCTTCCTTAAGGGCAGTGACATTATAGATGGTATCAAGGTGATCACCTTTCCCTTCATTGAACAGAGGTTCAGTGTACCTTTGTCCTTCTAGTGGATCGAGGGGCGCAACCACCCTCATCTCATCATCTTCAAATGATAGGGTCCTTCTTTTAAAGTTTATGATAAATTGGTTTCACATTGCCCAATCAATCCCCAGCAGCGCGGGATATGGGTTAGTATCGTCTACTATTTGATGACTTCGAAGTCCACAAAAGTGTGCAATCCTTCAATATCCACTTAGACCTGACTCAGTCTACCAATGGGCGGGACCTTTTCCTGATTAGCAAGCCTTAATGGAATTGGGGACCATTCTAGGGGTGGCTTGCCCATTATTTCCCATGTCTGGCGCGTTAAAATGTTAACATCATATCCCAGGTTAAGGATGATATAGTCCATCTCATAATCACCAATTTGTGTGGACATCCTGAGTTCGCATCCCGTTTTGAACTTTGTCTTGACACTATTAACCTTCTTTGCTGGCGATTTTTCCTCCAAAAGTGTTTCGATAAGCGCTTCCAACTCTGCAAGTGCATCCTTATCCTGGATTAGCGCCAAAAAACTTGACAAGAATGGTTTGAGTCTACTAACCTTATCTGAACTCTTGTTCACAATTTGTTGTTTGAATATATTTTGGAATCTCTCATGAATATCTTTTACTTGGCCTGAGTTAGATGGTTGTTCCGTTCCTACAAACTCTGGGCGTACATCCATGAATATACTCTTTTGCTCTTGAACATCAAGTGGTGCATTATTATACGCAGTAGGTTGCACCTGCGGTTGTGCTTGCGTCACAGAATCTGCCTGTGTAGCTTGGTATGCACCCGTCGCAGCACCTCCCCTTATTACCACTTCTACATTTGGTTCTCGTGGTTCTACGACTATCATCTGTATGTTGGCATTAGCATTCGGGTTGGGAGCATTCGGCGCAGGATTTGGTGATGGGTTAGCTGCTCCAATCGTCTGGGCTTTCCATCGAGCAATAAGTTGCGGAAATTGCTCCACATTGTGCTCTTGTTTGCAATATGAGCAAGTCTTCACAGGTTCAGGGCAGTCTCTAGCATAGTGGACCTACACTCCACAATTATAGCACACCACTGGCCCTCTTCCTCGGCCAAATCCTCCTCCTCCTTGGCCCCTGTAATTGCCACCCCTCCTCAACTAAGGTTGAGGTGGTTGCGAAAGGTATTACAGTTGCGTGTACTACTATTGATATGGGTTATATAAATCCGTATTCTGAAATTGCGATGCCATCTGAAACGGCTGCGCAAGATGAAACTGAGGCACAACTTGGAACTGAGGTGCAGCCTGCTGGATATGCAGCCTGGATTTGCTCTTCAATATTCACTAGATATGCATCTACCATTTTCTCTCTCATAAGTTGGTAGGCCCTACAATCTTTTTCATCATGGCCTACAAATTTACAATACAAAATAGTTGGGATACATACAGTCTTCTGCAGGAACATTCAATCTACGTCACGATATCCTCTTGTCTGGCAAATGTTGCACCAGGGAAGCCCTTAGGTACTCAATGGGTTTGGTGCACCGGACGAGATGTACTTCATGTAGGCTAGGTAATCATCTTTGGTGTGTCCATTGGTCCGGCATCGCATACAGCAGAGGTCTTCCTACACCTCTTTTCCTCTTTTTAGGTCTTGGAGTTGAATAGTCAGATTAGCCAATTGCGACTGAATATGTATCATTCCAGCAACGCCATCTCCAATAGGTGAAGCCTCTAGCTTCATCGCCAATTCCATTTCCCCCGTTTGCGTTGCAATCTTTTGTTGCATGAGTGATCATCTAATGTGCAGCAGTAGCGCAGCAATAAACCACTATTTATGCTGCACATCCAACATCTGGAAGGTTGCTTTGGCCATCAACGTTTCGAACTGTTGGTCAAAGTCCCATACTATTTTTTTCGAAGCCTACTTAATCTCCTTGATCTCGGTAATACATTGGGACTCAGATTGTGGCTTTCTGAATTCCAAGATCATTGCGAGTCGAATCTCCTCAAGAGTCTTCTGTGGTGTTTCTATTGGTACAACACAAAAATTCATGAACAAATTCAGTGCGCGACCCCTCAAGGTCGTGATCATCTGTGCCTTATTTATATCTGCATTATGGTCTAAACGCACCATCCAAATATCTTCATAGAGGAACCAATGTTGCTCTAGATCTTCTATTCCATTCTCATTGAATGTGGGTAACCTAACATATGTTCCCGCCATTAGGGTGGCGCTGGGGTTGTTCACTGGATTCCCCATATTTGCTAGATTTATTAGGATCGCTGATGGGCTTCCTTGCGCACCAGTCCTGACACCAGGACTACTAGTGTTCACAAGTGGTTCAGGTGAGGAACTTCTAGGTCTCACTTTAGGGGATCTTCCTGGAATGTTGTAGTCACGTCCTGTCCGCGACAACTCTATAGACTCTCCTGATTCTTCTCTCTCAAAAATCAGACTTTACTCCTCCTCTTCATCACATGACCCTTCGTCTAGGTGTGACTGACATCCATATTCACCCTCCCTGGGTAGGCTATAAGCCCTCCTGCCTTTTGTTACCTTCCTCCTCTTTCTTGATCGAAACCTCCTTCCGCTTCTTAAGAATCCAGTGTCCAACTCGTCTTTTGAGATTCCTTGGAACATTTCTTCTTACTACCTTCCATATTACTCCTAAATCTTGCACAACATATCCCCTTCATGAACTACGCAACTCAATCGCTGAGTTGTAAAATACCCTTTTCATAAAGGAGCATTTTAATCCATAGGTTTATAGACATAAGGCACCTTCCCCTAGGTCCTTGGAAAATTTTTATCTCTGCCTCGCTATACGAGGTTATCGCTTCAACAATGAACTCCATAACATATCCTTCTAATATGTTATCAATCCAAAAATCAACAGCTCTAGAAATAGGGTTACTTACTTGTGCTACTTCTTGTGTCAACTGGTTGGTCCAGTTACTCACTCCTCTTCTCTGGAAGTTAGCCTGCTGGGATGCTAACTCCGATAGCCACTCTTGCAATATAATGGGAAACTTCATGAAAAAACTTTCATGGATATCTCAATACATATATCGCTACAACCAGTTCCCCGGGCTCAGTCGTGAACCCTGGCTTTCCTTCTGCGCGAATATCAACGTCTTTGACTCCAACGACTCCTCGACTTCACTCTTGGTAGGGTGCCACAACATAGTCCCTTGTTTTGATTAATAATTCCCAGCAATGGAACCATTTGTTGGCCACTTTTCCTAACTCGCGCGACCCAGGTTCTATGTAGCCCGTCAACCCAACAAACACCCAAGATACTGGCCCAACAAAGTAAGCCCCGTCGACAACACTTGTGAAGCAGGTGCAGTCTCACCCGAGATATCTCTTTGATGGGTAATCGCTAGAACCATGTTTCCGCAATTGTCGAGGGATTATAGTCCCTTGGCGCGCGGCCAAGGAGCTCGACCAGGTCGCGAGGATGCAGTCATTTCTGCCAAACTGTAGCGCACATTGTGCATATATTTTACTAACTACTAATGGCGCGACACATATATGGCCTTAGTACTTTAAACATGACAGAATGTATAAGCAAGCTAACAGACAGGCACACCATACAGGTGCGCAACAATGCTTGCAACGTAAACATAAACTAACACTCAGAAGCAGTGCGTAGTGACCTATTCATGCATTCGAGATCTTATTGATAGTGCGACATTCATTCAATCATAACAGGACTTGCATCATAAGTATAAACAAACGGAAACATAAACAACCATACATATTCGACCATCAACACACTAGGAAGTTCACGTGGAAACTCATCTGGGAAAAACTACAAGGCGCTCTTCATTTGACATGAGAAATATTTGGCGCCTTCAGCCTCCATCTGACTGCAGACTGTCCTAGATCTAGCTTTCGACTCAGACTTTTTCTTGCTCTCATGCTCTCTGTATTATTTCTCTTAATCTATTGCTACCATCTACTGATTCGCACATGACCTGGATCGACCTCTCTAGCAGAGCATCTCTTCTACTGAACTAACTCTGACTGCATCCTACAGACTTCCGACTACTCTACTACTCATATCTCTCAGCTTTACTCTGCTCTCTCAGAGATCTCCCCTCTATAACCCTTCATAAGCAACTAAGACTAAAAAACCCAACAATAACTGACTACAAAGCAACCTTCACCAACTATTGAAAATCCAACCCTCTAACTATTGAATCCCTCCTATTTATACTATTTTACATGACCACACAGAGTCGACTGCATACAGGAAGTCTGTTAACTGTCACCATTTGCTGCCCCTCATGCTATAGCTGTGGTGATCACGACTTGACACGAGGCACTAACGGCCTTACTGACAGCGTGCTTTCACTCGTGTGGCATCCACCGACTTAAGCCGACTTCAGCACCCATGATCGCCCTGTCGCTTTCGACCGTTATTCTGCACTTGTGCTACTATTTTACCCTGCAACATCTTTCTTCTATGAAGTTTTCCGCTTCCATGTAGGTGACATCTTTTGTGCCTACTCTTTCTTCTACGCAGCTTTCCTCGTTCGTGCAGTTTCCTTTGTTCACACAGGTTTCCTTGCTTGTGATTGCGCTGCACATTGGCTCTTGTGTGTTTCTTCTTTTGTGTTTATTTCCTGTGTGCTTTCCCCAGGCCCAACACAATTCATGCAGTTGTTTAAATCACCTGCCAAGGCATCTTTAACCGAAGGCATTCGTATTGCTTAGGTTTTCCCTTGTTTTGTGGAGGAGGAGGATAATTTATCCTTGATGGAGGAAGTCATTGAAGGCAAATTAAAGGAAGTCCTAAAAAATTTTCAGAAGGATAAGAGTCCAGGCCCTGATGGATAAACGATCGAATTCTTCCTGGAACTTTTTGAAATCATGGGAGGAGATTTATTGAAGGTGGTGGAGGACACTAGAATCACTGGAAGAATTCTAGCCAGTTTCAATTCGACTTTTATAGCTATGATTCCAAAAGTTGACAATCCTGTCTCGCTGAATGATTTTAGATCCATTTCACTATACAATTGCATCTACAAAGTGGTATCTAAGGTGATTGCAAAAAGACTCAAGGGGATTTTGTCTGAAAACATCACTAAAGAGAAATTTGGGTTCTTGGAGGGGAGACAGATCCACGAATCCATTGGGGTAGCCTAGGAATGTCTCCACAACATGAAAACAAAAAATATCAAGGGGGCTATCCTAAAAATAGATCTCTCCAAAGCCTATGATAAGGTAAGTTGGCTCTACTTACGTATGTTGCTAACACACCTTGGGTTTGGAATTGATTTTATTAGGTGGATTGTGAGTTGCATCATAATTGTGTCATTTTTGGTCCTGATAAATGGTGTTGCTTCCCCCTTTTTTCATGCTGAAAGAGGGTTGAGGTAGGGATGCCCTCTGTCCTCGCTTCTCTTTTTGTTAGTGGCTGAAGGTTTGAGTAGGACTCTAAGGGAGGCTAAAAGATTGGGAACTTTAAAAGGTATTTAGATCTCTTAGCAATTGCAATTGACTCATCTTTTGTTTGTGGATGATGCCCTTATATTCTATTTGGGATTAGCCAGAGACCTAAATACTCTTTCTGATATTCTGAAGCTGTTTTCTAAAGCCACTGGGATGGAAATAAACTCTGGGAAATCTACTTTGTCCACCCACATGTTGAGCGATGATGAGATGCACGTTTACTTTGGGGTTTTTTCTTACAGGCTGGGAGGATTGGATGAAGGACTAAAATACTTAGGATTTTATTTAAAACCTAATGATTATCGAAAACGAGACTGGAAATGGTTGTTGGACAGGATGGAAAAATGGTTAAAATTCTGGAGCCATAAATGGCTGTCTATAGCTGACAGACTGGTATTGGTTAAAGTAGTCCTAGAAGCAATTCCAGTCTACTCGATGTCACTGGCATGGATTCCAAAAGCCATATTGGAAGCGGCTCGCAGAACCTGTTTTCATTTTTTATGGAGTGGTAAACAGGAGATGCAAGTAACTCCATGGGTTCGATGGGATAGGATTGTTGTCCCGAAAGTTTTGGGAGGCTGGGGCCTCAAAATATCTTTTTGTTTGCTAAGTCTTTTGCGGCAAGGGGGGATGGAGACTCTTAAATACTGAAAGCTTGTGGACATAGGTTATGATACAAAAGTATATTGCCCCTGTTTCAGGAAGATTGGATTCAGAGCCTTGCGAAGACGCATGCTGGTGGATCGGTTATTTGGAAGGTTGTGTTTAAGTCTATTGATGTGATTGAATCTAGTATTGCATGGTACATAGGGAATGGGAGGAAATTAAGGGTTGGTGAGAACCCGTGGGTCGAATGCACTCAACAACATCGACTGCCTAATAACACGGTGGTGGTGCTGAGATAGAAAGGTATTGTATACCTCTCCCAATTAGTTTCACCTTTACAGGAGAACCGGTGGGACCAAAAATGGAAAACAACGAGGGAATTGGAACTACCTGAGCCAACAAAAAAGGATATGGAACTTTTTATTGGTGCTCTGATCTAGGCTCATATTAAGCTTCGAGACAGGGAGGATGTTCTCATTTGGGACGTGGATTCGGGTGGGAGATATACTCCAAAGGCGGGGTATGTAAAACTCAGTGCTGATGGTTTTCATAGGGTTGTGTTTTGGTGGTGGAAGACACTATGGAAAATCAAAATCCCACCTAAAACCAGAATATTTATGTGGGGTGTACTGGAAAGCAGGGCACCTACCTGGTTAATTTGCAGAAAAGGTGACTCCAAGGGCCTGGTTGGTGTACTCTTTGTAAGGCTACAGGTGAGTCTATGATTCATCTCTTCTTACACTGTCTATTTATTAAAGTGTTGTGGAAGGAATTTTCTAAGGTCTTGGGTACCCTTTGCATTTGGGACGGACTTTCGATTCTACAGGTCTGAGAGAACTAGAGAAGGACATCATCTCAAGAATCGACGACACCACTTCCTTTATTGGTCATTTGGGGGGTTTGGATAGCTAGAAATAACTTAATTTTTGCTGATAAAGGATGCACTCCAAAAATCACAGCTAGCCTAACATGTGGAATACTACCTTCTTTTCCACAACACATCAGGGTCTCTAGACAGAGGGACATTTTGGATCTTGAGATTGACAAAACGGTGCCGTGGGTTTTTTTTATGGGGCGGCTCAAGATAACCTCTGTGGGGGGAGGGGCTATTTTTTTTCTTTCGGAATCTCACTTTTTTTAATTAATAGTCAGGCTGGGGGAAGGCAGTAACAATTATGCTGAGCTACTCAACTTGAAACTTCTCCTCATTTTTGCAGCAGAGAAAGGGTGTAGAACTCTAAATGTATGTGGAGACTCGATGACTGTGATTAAATGGATCAAGGGGATCCAACTTTGAAGAAATCTAAGACTTGCCAACACTTTATCTTCCATAAAAGTAGTTTTAGACACTTATGCCTCTTTTTCATGCATACATGTCTACAGGGAAAATAACAGGGAGGAGGACAAAGCCTCGAAGGAGGGGCTATGGTTGGCCTTGGGCCAATGGAAGATTCGAGAAATGATAGAGGATCGTGTTCATGAATATTACCACAGACCTTTTATAGAAGGAGCTGCTCAACAATAATATGTTTTTTGAACACACTTTTTATTCCTATATATATGGTTAATTTCTGGTCCCATTGGGACTGCCACATTTCTGGATCATGCACTCTTGGGACTGTTAGTGGACAGTTTTTCAATTTTGTTTTGGTTCGAAGGTTTAATACTTCAGTACACTCTTCGGTACTGGTTCTGTTTAGATATGAACATTGGAGGCTATTGTCATGTGAACATATTATGGCATAAAACTATATTTTTAACTTTCCTGTATGTGGAGATCTACAGTAGACTTTCAGGGTTTGTTTCTTTTGTCTCTTTTTGACCTTTCTGGTTCCTATCTGAATACACAACAATGTGTATCTACCAAATGTAATTTTGTTCTTGAAAGATGATATAA
This sequence comes from Pseudotsuga menziesii, assembly GCA_001517045.1. Taxonomy (NCBI): domain Eukaryota; kingdom Viridiplantae; phylum Streptophyta; class Pinopsida; order Pinales; family Pinaceae; genus Pseudotsuga; species Pseudotsuga menziesii. The sequence continues at coordinate 1,379,044 of LPNX010091531.1, forward strand.
AATTATGCCTTTTTTCCCAAGAAAAAAATAGTTTATTGATAACTATAAATTTAAACAAAAAATAATAATATTAAAAATATTATCTCATGTTTTTTTGCTAAATGATTATTTTAAAAAGCTATTATTTAATCAAGATAAGAATGTAAATTATTAATATTTTTTTAAATCAAAGGAAGATTACAATTTCTATTTTTTTAAATCAAATTGAGATTATAACTATAATATGTTATGCGAAATTTTTACTAAGCAAATTATTTTGTCTGGGATGAATCCAATTTTTAATAAACATTTTCTTTTAAAAAAAATCCTTCTTAAATGTAGTGTGAGATAGTAATTTGTTTATAACCACTAATAAGCATAAATAAGATTAGATACAATCCTCCTTAAAAAACATATTGTACAGAACAACAACTAAAACTTGTCTGCATAAGACTCATAAATTATACATTTGAATTCCACCTTCTGAAACAGGAATTGATTCACAAAGCTCCGAATAATAAATATATTAACCTTCTGACACTTGAAAAACTTGTTTTGACAGGAAGTCAGCTTCCCTATTGAATTCTTTACAGACATGCTAAAAATATATCTTTGCAAATTCTGCCTAGAAACTTCTAAATCTTTCCTTCCAACTTTCAAGAATAGTTACCTTGTAGATGACGATTTAAAAGGGCCCAGTCAATAATTACCTTAGAGTCTCCAACAACCTATAAATATAAAATGTTTTTAGATCTTACGAAGTATAAAAGACCTCACAAAGTTAGTAATTCACCCTTGGTATGGGTACCACCACCATAGTTTAATTTAAGCTTAATACACCTTGCAATTGCTCGCATTCAGGACTTCCCCTGCACCACACCTTAAACTATTATCCCGAGATGCTCCATAAAAAAAAAACATTTTGGCCATTATTTCTTGAAACTTGGAGTTCTTGCCACTCTCATCTATTTGATTTCCTTCTCTTTGAAGGTTTATGCTCCAACAACTTTTACACCCACTTTCATAGCATTTTTTTACCTTAAAAAAGAGCTTTATTTCCACTCTTCCACAATTCCTAACATATAAAGCATGACAATTCTTTCAATAATCTAACATTATAAATCCAATCTTTAGAACAAAGGGACAAAGATTAAAAGGACTAGTTTTGAAACAAATTACAAGCCCCCTTCATCACTTGCCATACCTTGTCTGTCTTCTCATTCCAAGACAAAGCTAAGGAACCCACATTCCTTGAGAGTTGAATTCCACTCCTCTGCAAACCAAAAAGATACATGTTCCATTCTTCTATAAATGTGCCCTGTAATCCCAAATCCCAAGCCTTTTTCCACCTTTGATTAGATCTAATCCCCTCATTTGAAAATCCCAAGTGAGTTAAATTTAAAATTCCTTACGCTCAAAGAAACCTCACCAAAGCTTGAGATAATTTATAATACCTTATTCCCCCAATGAAAGTATCTTCCCTAGCTCTAATAAGTTGGCCATCCCCTGGTATCCAAACTAACCAATCCCCCATAATATGAAAATAACATGACAGTTCCAAATATTTGAGACCCTTTTGACTTTTTTATCCTTTGACCCGATCCACTCTAAAACATAACAGTCTTTAAAAATTTCCCCTTTAATCACATTGCTCCTCAAGCTAGCAGAGAACAAACTTCCCCATAAGCTTTTTGCTGCTAAAGCTTGAGCAAAAAGAAAAATGTTTTTGATTCCCCATCCACCAATTTCTTTAGATCTGGCTAATCTTTCCCAATTCACCAAATGGATCCCCTCTTTGTTCTTATTACCTAACATAAGAAATTAATTTGTTTTCCTGATTTTGTTTAATATAAATTTTGGGATATTGAAAAATGAGAACCAATAAACAAGAATATTTTCAAGTACCACCTTAACCAAGATTAATCTCAATCTCTCATCTAGAGACAACCATGTCAAAAATGAATTCCCAATCCTCATATCAATTTTTTTTTAAAGCCAAGCCCAATCTTCAAATAAGTAGTTATTTGGTTTTAAAAAATTGCCAAAAATATTTCATTCCATCGTTAAAGGATGCAATTTGAAAAGGCAGGAAGATGAAAATCTCATATCATAAAGGTATTTCATTCCATTTAGAAACAACCATCTCAAACATGAAATCCCCATCCTCATATCAATTCTTTTTAAAAGCCAAGCCCAATCTTCAAATACGTAGTTATTTGGTTTTAACTAAAGATATTTCATTCCATCATTAAAGGATGCAATTTGAAAAGTAGCAAGATGAAAATCTTATATCATAAAGGTGGTGTGTATCTTTTAGATGTTATATAAATTTACAATCGATGTATGTTGATAAACATATTATTGTTATTTTAATGTTTAAAAAGAATATTATATATATTTTTAAAATTCATTTAACAAATAAGATATCTCAACTTCTTAACATTACTTTTTTTTATAGATGAAGAACTCATTTTTTTTTATATGTAAGGAAATGGGTTAGTGGCCCAAGAGCTAGAAGTATATGGTACGAATGGAAGTCTCTCCTTTATGGACAACCGATGGTGTGGTTTTCCTTGAATAATGGTGATGAGTCAATTTACATTTACAGATAACAACCAATGATGATTATCCCCATTACCACTTTGATAAGTGAGTTATGATATATTTTACAATCTTCAAAAAAATATATCTTTACTTAATGAATACTTTATTTATTTTCAAATATAAAGTAAAATTGACTTTGAATCATGATCACAACTTACTTTAGTTTGAATAATTAAAAAGGTCAAATGCCTCTAAACCATCTAGTAAGGAAGGAAACTTGGGCATCATCATTTAGAAGATTATTGTTATTAAGTTTTGAACAAGTTTTAGGTAGTTCGAAGATAATTACTTTTTCTTGTAGCAAGATTAGGTATTTTGTATTAAAAGAAAAGTATTCCCAACTACTTCAATGTTGTAATACAAAGATTTAAACAAATTTTGCTTATAGGTTTATTAGATCTGTGGTTTAGTTTGTGTATTAGCATAGTCTTCTTTCTTCTTATCATAATTAGTGGCAAAATGGTAAGTATACTGTTGTACACAGATACCTCCCAACAACCCGAAGTTACATAACATAAAGAGATAATTTTGGAGAGGAACGTTTCCATGCACGGTTGATGCTATCCCACCTATCTTTGAAAGTCGAGCTTGCTCTGATAGGTTTTTTGTTGCTTGTTGGATTGTTGGGTATTCAGTTAGATTTCCCTTCTCTTAACTATAAATGCCTAAATGGGATGGGGGAGAGTAAGATGATGTCATTTCCTTTGTCAATTTCTTATTACGTTCTAATTACTCTATTCGCTTCAACGTTTCTTTGTACTTCTCAACGCCATCCAACCTATTGCTTGAGTTGCTTGTTGTGGTCACTGTGATGTTACTTGATCTTCATTGCCTCCAACTGTGCTTTAAGCTCCTCTATCTAAAAGTTCCAATAATGTTTGTATACCTCGTGCCCTTGTTGCAATTTTTTCCTCCACTTGTCCAATTTTCAAACCAGTAATCCAAGACATTCTTGAAGTTATTCTATATGCCTTTCTCCTCACCTAATACCCTAGGGGAGTTTCAAGACCTCACATATACAACATGTGTTGGAGTGGTGAGGCTCCATTGCCTCGTGGAGCATGAAAACCTTATCTTAATTTACAATGTGTAGATTCTTCGAAATTTTCTCTCAGTGATTGCTCATTCCCACACTAGCATTGCGATGTGTCGAGGGAGGCTTGCCAATTTGGCACTAATAAACTTGAGTTAGGCTTAAGACCATTCTTATTGCATGCTAAGAAAATCTCCATGTCTCCCACATACTCCGAGCTTAGCCATCCTACAGGGTTTATGAGATTTCAACTATTGCAAATGAATGCATCTACAATCCATGGGAATGGTAGTATTTATGTGAGGTGATTGTTGATGTTTCATGCCTTTTGTGTTGGGGATATAGCTCATATTTCATCATGTGTTCAAGCGCAATAATGTATCATTCATGAACAAGTGTAAACATTTCCTTGAAGATAAATCCTTATGGGAGGGGATTAGTTGATATGCCTTCTCCATTTTTTTCATCTGCTTGGCATTTAGTTGTGAGGCTTGATTGACTAGTTGATCAACTTTGACATTTTGATGCTTGAGGATTTGGAAGAAAGTGATGCTATCAAATTCCTTAGCGAATAATTGTGCTCTTTGGATTAGTCTATAAAAACAAATGTCTGAAGGATGAGAAGAGTTCCACATATTATTTATGACTATAATTGAGTTTCCTATAGTTTCTTGATTCTCATTTCTCTGTTTAATAGTAATCCTTGAAAGAGTGCCAAACATTCAACCCCATTGTTCGTTGCAACCCCAATATCTCAAATATATGTAATTTCTTAATTTCCTCAAAGATCGTAGACTCCCTCTTCCTTTGTTCTTCCTCCCTTGGAAGATAATTGTTAGCAAACTATATAGAGAATTGTTAACAAACTATATACCGGCATAGATCCAAATCCTAGGCTCTATCAAGCAGAGAGGGATCAAATCTTTGGAGGTGCAAACCTCTTCTTAAGTATTGCACTCAACTATCAACATTAGTGTGATTCAGACCAAAAGACACATCTTTTTATTCAAGATCCACATATAATATTTTTATTATTAATATTTAATACTATTTATGGCCGATATACAATATTTTTTATTTTGTTAGGAAAGAACATTACAACATCTGCCCCATACATGGTTTTAAAACCATGTGCACGAACCAACATTTTTTTTTGTCGATAATTCTATTTTTTATTTTTTATTATTTTGTTAAGTAGTAACATTACAACATCTCCCCCATATTGTGTTGTTTTTTTTACCAACATTTATTTGCCCATAATTAAAATTTTTATTTTTTTATTGTTTTGTTAGGTAGGAACAATCTCCCCCCATGTTAGATTGTTTTTGTGGCCTACATTTATTTTGGAGGATAATTAAATTTTTTAATTTTTATGACCGACACAGAACGTCTCTCGACGCAATAATTTAAATAACCACGAGATTAACACACATAACCACATTTTTTTAGAATTTATCAATTCCAATTTTTAATAAAAGATTTATTTTAAAAAAATAATAAAAATATTAATTACGCCGCAAGGCGTTTTTCTCTGGGTCCTGTTTATGTTTAGGCGTTTTCAATTGGTTCATTTTTGGTCATCCCTCTACCCACTATTTACTCACCACGCGTCAGACCCAGTTCATAGTTTATTGATCCATTAAAATAGTACAGTGCCACGTGTTTGGTGTTTGCAGTCTCAATTGGCGACAAGTACAGGACATAACCATTTGATTGCATCGAGGATCTCACCTTCTCGCCCGGGTGCGCAAATGGGAACTCAGTTCCAGTCATGGCTCTGTCCTCTCATACAAAGCCGGACTTTGAACTCGTACATTCTGAATCCTTCACAGGAATACACGTCCACGACAGGCAAAGACTCTTCATATTCAATATTGGACGGAAGATACTTCTGCAGAGCACATATCACATCCTCCAGCCGAGGAGAGGAGAAGGAGATCCCACAAAGGAATTATTAATACGAATACCCATCTCATTACGCCCATCTTTTTATAAAAAAGACGAGCAATCACCATATAACTCAAGATTGTTGATTGCCGACATGTCTCGTGAATCACATAAAAAATGCAGCTTCATCATACGATCACATTTGCGGTCTGGAGCTCTCTTATTATTTATATGGGCTTGGCCAAAATTGAATACGCCAAGGCTGGCGTTGGGATCTTCTTGACATAAATGACATAAGGATATGCCAGCTTGAGATGTCATAAACTCACTCCATAAAAGAAATTAAACAAGCCTGCAACATGTGTGTAAAGTATCAATTTTTACCATTTTTACAAGATATCCTATGGGAAACGCTTCATAAAGTAGTCGATCTTGCACTTTGCATTGGTCTGTTAACAAGGCAAGAGCTATCCATTGAGCTGCAGAGCATTTAATGCTAGTGTAAAGTATCAATTTTTACCATTTTTACAAGATATCCTATGGGAAACGTTTCATAAAGTAGTCGATCTTGCACTTTGCATTGGTCTGTTAACAAGGCAAGAGCTATCCATTGAGCTGCAGAGCATTTAATGCTAGTGCAGTAGGCTTGATAACCCTTGGATCTCTAGCAACTCAAGATTCAACGATCATCAAGCTTGTTGCAGCCACATTCAATACTATGCAGCTCAATGGATAGCTATTGCCTGTTAACAAGGTAATGAATATTCTTTGCTGCTGGGTAGAAGATTCGACTTCATAGGTATGCAAAAGAGCATCTTTCATGAAACATAGACTATCTATATGCATAGGAAGACGCTGGGTCAAAATGGCCGTCAGTTATGGGACAAGACATTTGCTACCCAAGCTCTGATATCCCCTGATCTCTTTGATAACTTTGGTCCAATGATAAGAAGGCTTACATGTATATAGAAAGGTCACACAAATTTAACGAAAAATTGTTCAAGTGATTTGAATTTCTCAAATCAGAATTTCAGGTATTTTTATATTTTTGTTTTTAGTGTGTGGCCACCTTAACTTTAATATAAAAAGTATATCTAGGATTCTAAACATGAAAAACATACTTAAAAAATAGAACTATTTTTTGTGTAAAAAATATAATACAAATTTTAAAATAAGTTATTCTTATTATTTTTAATAATTTATTTTTAAGGAGAATAGAATGTAAAAACATGTTATAGATTTATGAACAATTATTCACTACCTTATTTTCAAAGTACAATTATGTTTAATAACTAATATAAACCTACCTAAAATATTATGAAATCTAAAGCATCAATTACATTAATAAAATGATATAAATATTTATGGGCTTGAGTTTAAGACAATGACAAGAGAGCGATTCTATGTAGTGGTTCCCAAAGCAATTAAACTTACATTAATTTTAATTTAATTTAATATGATGTTATCCATGTTGTGATCGAAAGTGATGACCATTTTTTACATGGAGTTATGACTACATGGATACAAGTAGAAATGACACAACAAGGTTCCAACACAAACAACTTAGTATGCATTATTTGGATCCACATTCCAACCTCAAATGAGTGCTCCTTACATATTACTTAAACCAAGCTAAAATATAAATCACACACATTGCAAAATAAAACATCAATTACAGTAACAAATCATTAGTGGTTGGGAAAAACAACTTTCAACCCTAGTATTAATCTTAACTCAACAATACAATAATACAATAGATAGTGGATGCTTGTCATTAAAAATATTAAGAAAACATATATTTTCCAATTTACTCATCAATTTTGAACTCTCTTTCAAGAAAGTTCATAACTCCTCCAAAGTAAGAGAAATGATGGAAAACCTAAATGTATAAAGATAGGAAAACTCTAACGAGTTAGTTAACTATCTTATAAACGCAGCTAAAAAAAGCAAAGGAATTAGAAAAGAGTAAGAAATCAATGGAAACTATAAGATGATAGTCAAAGCTAAATGTACCAGCACACTTATGATTAATCCCTACACCCTTTCTTATTCTTAACCTTAGGAAATGGGGTCTTATAACATTTATGACATGTTTTAATTTCAAATATTATATTAGCATTTATGACATGTTTTAATTTCAAATGTTATATTAGTATTGAAGTTGCCTTGGAGAGTTGGATTATCCTCTCTCTCCATGTCCTTGCATCACACAATATTCACCACAAGGCATCTTATCATCTAATGATGTTCTATGTATGATATATGGTTAATTGTGCTTCCATCTCATTTATATTATGTGAACCTATTTCATGTAAATTAAAAAATGATCAATTATTTATTAAGAGTCTTTATATAGTATTATTCATCACAATTTTATTTTATTATTAATAAAATCATAAATTAAATATATGTTCTAAATAGATTAAAAAATTGGTTAAATGAATCAATACCATTAATACCATGAATCAATTTTACTAATATTTATGATGCCATTAATACAAAATAATTAATGGTATTATTAATACAAAATAATTAAAAATGTGCATACAACTTGACCTGTTTAGGCATGCATACCCCTTGTTTCATGCTTCACTGATTTATTGTTAAGGAGAAACACATAACCTACTCCTTATGATCCTAACCTATAATTCTAAAAATGAAAAGATATCGTCGCTTGCCATTGATGTTGCTGAAGATATATATATATCTATGCTTATTTATTGATAATAATAAGAACACACCCTATCCCTTGTGATCCTAACTTATAAATCTAAAATGAAAGAGATATTATTGTTTGCCATTGATGTTGTGCTCGACATGAAACTGCCAATGGCATTGGACGAGAGTAAAGCTTGTACCATCTATGTGTATTGCTCCTGCTCCTTATGCCCATCTCACATAGACTTTCAATACTCTGTAAACATTAATATATATATAAACAAGCATAAAATGAGAGAAGAAAAAGAATTCATACCATGATATCATGGCCTCTATTCTTAAGGGATGCACTTCAAGGACATGCGTCTTGAACTATCGCTAGTGCTACATGTGAAAACAAACACAACAATGTATTAGTGGAAGAAATAATTGCTAGATCTTGCACTTATCTCTATATATGATCTAACCTAGAACATAGGCCACCATCTATGCATCTGACCATTTACAATTTGAAATCAATTCTTAGATGGACCTTGAAACAAATTATGAGATGAATATATACAAGATGAGAATTATGAGATGAACTCTAGGACAATTGATCCTATGACCAAACTTGAAAATTTGTAGTTGAATTTTAAAATGACTCTTAAAACAATTTCTAAGAAAAATATGAGAGACAATTATGAGATGAATGTTAAGACAATGAAACTTGACTCAGATGATTCTTGAAATAATATATGAAGTGAATCTATAATACAATGTTGATATGCACAATGAGGCACTCATTTCTAAAACCAATAACTAACATCTCGAGACATACTATGATATGGATCTTGTAATAATTTCATAAATGAATCTATAACAAATTTGTGACATATACATCAAAACATTGAATAATTCTAAGAGAAATCTTGAACATCTATAAACATAATTTAAGTTGACGCTTAAGATAATTTTTAAGATAAATTTGCATCAAAACTTTGATATGAAAGCTCAGAGAATTAATCATGATAAAAATATTAAGAATCATTAAATGAAATTTGATATTAACATTGAAATAAATTTCCACATGAATCTTCACTACAATTTTCAACTAAACATTGAAACAAAACAATAACAAAAAATAGTTTTGTAAATTTTTTTGTTCGATTTCCCATCGCTCGAGACCGATAGCAATGAACCATTGGTTAAGAACCGCAACCTAGAGGAATCTAAGCCATCAAAGTCACCCAGGGATCGTGCCCATCTTGGGCCACACCAACCCTTAACATGGTTGTATTTTTGGTGTCTCCTCCCAACTAGCTCACCCCTAAGGGGAATTGAATCTAGGTTGCCCTGACAAGACCCACACCTTAACCAAATGAGCTAGCGAAAATTGATAAATAGTTTTGTAGTTTCAATGAATCTACGCCCTGGTGATGAGACCCACACCTTAACCGAAGGAGCTAGCGAGAATTGACACTTCACAACATTTTTTTTTATAAATATCTCTACTTTATTTTTTCAAGATAATTTATTTATATATAGATACCAAATGCACAATAGAAATCATGGAATGTTTTTCCTATCAATGTAGCACTGATAGAATGTCTCCACTTCCTTGTTTTCTTCCTCAATCTCAAAGCATTTATCACAGTCCTGAAACAACCATAATTCTCCATCTTGCTTGATCTTTGCACTTTTAATAGCTACAAAATGTTTACATGGCATCCTTATTCCTCCTTCGAGATTTTCTTTTTCCTTTGAGCTTCTCTTTTTCTCACTCGCTTCTACATCTCGCTAATTCAAAATAGAACATTTTTCAAAGTTATACAATCAGTAGTGGTTACTTTTTCACTTGCAGGTGTCGAGTAAAAATAAGCACAATTCCATTACTAAAGTATTTTAAATCCGTTTATCCCACATCTTTTGCAAGGACATAAATCATATCAAAATCATCCGATTTGCAAATAGGTAATAACTTATTCATATAATTATGTACATAAAATCCTTGAAGTTCACATTTCCTTGTCCTTCATTGCAAAATTTGTAGTCTCTTTGTGAGGTAATCAAGGTACTACCCTAGGTTTACACCTGGAGCAAACTTTATTTCATGCACTTTCTTTTGGGTTTTTCCCCAAAACATCAAATTGATTTTACTTTCTTCATTCTTTAACCATTTCACCCGCCAACAATAACTTGTCGACGTATTATTGCACCTCTTTGGGGCAATTGTTAGTAATAATTGCACCTCTTTACTCTGCCAAGGGAACTCCGTGACTACTTGGAAGATTACGGAATCACTTCGCTGGCTCATGCCAAGAATTACTCCCCGGAAGCCCCTTCTTACTGGCTCACTGCTACTGATCTGGATCTAGGAGGTGATTGGTACCATATTTGGAATGATTATATAAGGGGCTAGAGCATGGGAGAATTAGACTCGGGCCGGAACCAGACTGTTTGCTTTGGTCTTACAAAACGTACACAGGTACTATATCGACAGCGCTAGCATATGAATGCGTAGCAGACCACTATTTGGATACACAGTGTGAGGTGTATCCCTTACATCGGGCTCTTTGGAATCTCAAATTCCCGGAAAAGCTACGCTGTTTCATTTGGCTTCTAACCAAAAATAGAGTATTAACCTGGGAACAGCTAAAAAAACGGGGATTTCAGGGACCCAGTCTCTGCTATCTTTGCAAGAAAAACGAAGAGTCGACCCAACATCTTTTCATGGATTGTAATTACACAAAAAATGCCTTTGCAGTTGTTTTCAATCATTTTGGTTCTCGGTCCCTTCATAAAAACACTGTGGGTTTCTCTGTTCGTCAGTATCTGGACCGTTGGTTTAGTGTGCATTCCACGAACTTTCCCCATCTATATCTGCCTTTATTTAATTTTTGGGCCATATGGAAGCAACGAAATAAGTGTATATTTGAAGGGCCCACACCATCGGTTTATGGGATTCTGAAACAAGCTGAAATTCTCTCACACTCCTTTTCGGTGCCTGTTAAGAAGTTAAAACATAGAATTATTGGTATGTCACCAATGATACAATTCCCCTGTGGTTTTTTCGATAGTGCAGCCGCCAAGAACAAAGGAGGGGCGGGTTTTGTATTACACTTCAGCAGCTCTCACAGCATCCATTTTTCCATGGGATGCGACAGATGCACAAATACAAAAGCTGAGATGATGGCTTTATGGGCCCTCCTCACGGTTTCAAAGATCATGGGAATCCCTCTTCTTTCCATTTATGGCGATTCCCTAGTTATCATTTCATGGGCTACCGGCAAGAGCACTCTGAACCTTCCTCATCTGAGTCATTGGTGTGATGATATTAGAGATCTTTTTAAAAAATTTCCGGAATTGATCGTGAAACACATATACCGTGGGCATAACCAGATTGCTGACATTCTATCTAAAAATGCTCTCCTACTTGATTCAGGTTATGGGAATTACAAAGAAATCCTGAATGAATTTTCCACTGATCATGGTAATTTTCAGTTATTCTAGTTGTGCTGTGTTTCTTCTTTCAAGCACACACTCTTTTTTGTTTTGTACAAGGCCCCGTGGGAATTGGGAGTAGTTTATTAACTGGGAACTTACTATCCTCTCTGAGATTGGGGTCCCATACGGACTCACTGGTTAATCTGAAGAACGATCTTAAG
>LPNX010091568.1:0-10669 GCA_001517045.1 Pseudotsuga menziesii
ATATTTTGAACCAAAACAAGCGTGAAATGATTACCAACAATAACATATAGTATGGTTTAACATATTGAGAAAAAGGTAAATATGGTAGTAGAATAACATTTAATTTTTTTATGACTAATATGTATTTTTATATATTTATTTAAAAATACTAATATTTATAAGTTTACTTTGCATTCTTATTTTTAATATTATAATTGAGTAAATAGAGATTTGTATTATCTTCTTAATATTTTAGTTTTATATTGGTAATTGAAATATTTGGTTTACCATGATAAATTTGAAAACATAATATGGTTAGAAAAATTCCAATTTATGTAAATTTATCCTAAGACATTCCACATATTTTTTAGTGTATAAATATAAATATAAAAGGATAAGAAAAAAACTTCTTTAACATGAATATTTTTACTACTAAAAGTACAATATTTAATTTTAATTTTGGTGATGAAAAAGAACATAAACATAATATATAATAATTTAAGATTATGTACATAGTTTAGATGCATTGATTAACTATATTGTGTATTTTAGATTAATCTATTAGTTATGTGTGTTGTAGGTTAGAAAATTACTTTCACTTATCTCCTCCTTCTTGGCCTTAAAAAGGGACTTGAGTGGTTGAAGTATGATGTTGGATTTGTACCTCATGACACCAACACTTTTAGCTCCCAAGTGGAGCTATCTTCCACTATTGTAAATTTCTCTTTCATGCTACTTTTAAGAATGATCGAACTATGAAATGTTGCTCCATTGGTTCTTGGTTTGTGATAATTACCATCATTTGAGGATGATCAAGCTATGAATTGTAGGGAAATCTTCTTCTTCATTGCTTCATGGTTTGTGATAATTACCATCATTTCAAGGAATTTGAACAAGATATCATTCTTTTCAAGGAATTTGAACAAGATATCATTCTTTGATTTGTGTTGAATTTTGGCAATCAAGTTTATTTAGGATAAAAAAGTATATGCAATTAACATACAAAATTAATAGCTAGATTCTCATGTTTGAATCAATTTTACTCAACAAAATCTCTCTTATATCACACAAATAAAAACACAAATTCAATTGTGGAATGCATCACCATGTCACACATTTGTTTTATTAGAAAGACAATGATTACACTATAACATGCATAAAGTATCTCCATTGTTTAAAAGTAGAGGTAGCCCATATCATCACAATGACTCAATGATTTGATACCAAAGAATGTTCATCATTTAGATTGGTGTTACATCGGATTGAATTAGTTTATTTTAAAGTGAAATAATTAATATCCAAATGTACTAAAAATGGAAACAATCAAATCCTTTCGATAGAGTAACAAGTCTTGTCTTCATAAAACATAGAGTTTGGGGTTAAGGTGTTCACAAAAGGGAAATCTAAGGACATCAAAGGATACCAAGCATAAATATTAAAATTTTATGCACCTATTCGCATCCCTCGAGTCCACAACCTGGTTAATTCAGTATTGAAGGATGGTTTCCTTAAACCCTAGACAAAGAATCATTGTTCTTATTTTTAAAATTGAAGATAAGAACAATCCATCTATTTATAGGAACACTATTATTAGACCTCTTTTAGCCAAGCTATATGGAATTCTTTTGGAAAAGAAGATCAACATATGGCTACAATGTCAAGGAAAAAGAGATAAATGCTAGGTATGATTTATGATCTATGGTTCAACTATGGGCCACCTTGTTAAACTTAGGAAGAGTTGTGATGAGTGTCTTAGTAATAAAAATAATCTTCTATGTTGCTTTGTTGAATTTAGAGAAACATTTGATGCAATGCCCATGACTAATCTTTGGAATAGATTAGAAGAGATAAAATTCCCTTTTGGGTTGACAAATGTTGTGATAGGGTTGCATGATAAATTTATTTCCAAGCTTACCAACTTTGAGGGCTTGTGAAAATAAATCAATTGGTATAAAAGAGTAATGAAAACTTGACTTGTATCTCTTACCCTTATTGATATATACATTAACAAGCTAGAGTGTTCTTTGCAAGAAAAATGTTATGTAGCAATAACTTTTGCTAGTATAATCATTATCCTTCTTCTCTAGGATAATGATAGTGTTCTTAAAGTGACCATTCTCAATGATCCTGATAAGAAACTAAAACTAAACTCAATTATTTTTCTCTAGTATAAGTATGATCGTTAACATTGACAAAGCAAAAGTTATGATAATCAAATTAAAAAACATCACTAATGCTAATCTTACCTAAAAAACATGGAGGCAATAAATTCATACAAATATATCAAAATTAATCTTATTCACAACAGATTGCAACTATAGCATTGATAAAAGGATAAATCTATGTTGGAAATCTTATTATAAACTTGAAAGCATTTGTAATTGAGCAGACCTTTGTTACATGCTGTCATGTTTACACGGAAAGAAATACTGATGCTGATGGCCTCTCCAAAAATGGATAATACTGGAACATGGATCCTTGAAGTTTTTGGAAACAAGAGACAATGAGGTATATGAGTTTTATCACAGGCCTTTCATTGGAAGACAACTTTTGAACAGACAAATACCTTTTTGTTTTTAGCCTACCATGATCTTCACCCAGTTTATTTTTCATGAATCCGAGACTGAAGTTTTGATGTTACAAGTTTACGTGCTTCAGATTTGGATGCTGCGGCTATATGACACCACAATTTATATGAAAGAACTGACCCAAAACAGATCTTTTTTGAAATACAGTTTATGTGTGAATGCCAAAATAGAGCAATTATCAAAGCTATTTTTGTTTTTTTGGAATTTTTAAATGTTGTATAATAGGGGTATGCAAGACATAATTTTATGTAAACAACTCTCCACTGATCATTAAAATACAAGCCTTTTTCATAGAGAAAAAAATTGAGCAAACCTTTGACTTCAAGATAAGAAGAAACTCATCATAAAGCCTCTGGTCACTCTGGTTCCTTATCTTACACTAAACAAAAGCTGATCTCAATTGGTCTTATTACTTGATGTTAATGACGGCACCATCATCAACATTAGAAAATAAAATATAGCATAATCACATCTTGAGAATATATTGTTTTGAAATTTATTTCAAATTTAATTATATGCTTAGATACATTATAATCTGATAAACAGCTCCATATATATATACATATATATGTTGGTAAGAAATAAAATGAAAATATATTGCCTGTCTTATAGACATCCACACATATCCCATACGACATAGATTCAACTCGCTTAACAACAATTACACCAGATGCACGTAAATCGAATTATTTGACATAGTTCAACAACCAAACATATCGTGAATCTCGTGAAAGAATTGGAAATGCATGCATATTTTCAATTGTGATGTATACGATATAACGATTATTGTGATATAACGATTTCGATATCTTCATCAAAGCCGGACTTTGTTTTGTTCGTATAGTCTCCAGTTATGTCCTCTTTCATGTTTTCTGTGATCCATTCCAGCTGCTCGCTTGTATCCACCTTTGCATTTTCAACACGCAGACTCCTCTTGTCTCTGTAGATACAATGTAAGACCATCTGACCCAACGCCAATGACACTCCAACAAAGCTTGGTGCCTGCAAAATATGAAGTACATTATTATTGATTATATCGTTGAGCATAAATACATGATTTATTTAAATTATATAATTGAGCTTATATACATTGAATTACTCTAGGAACATTGAATTACCATGATGATTATGTCTCTGCTTATTGTGCCATACACCAACCACAACAGACTTCCCAGGAAGGCGAACAATGAGAAATAGAAACTCGGCATGAATTCCGTGCTCTTTGTTTGAATTACCTGTTTCTGTATATAGTTATATATTACCATTAAGCTCTGTTAAGCCTTTCAAGTTTTTTAATTATGAAAATGAATGGAATGTTGCGTACACGATTATGTAAATGAATGCAAGGTAGAGTATATTGCTTACAACTGTGGATAGTGGAGAAACGTAGAGACTACCCGTGGCTATGATTCCTACAATTCCTACAAGGACCTTCTTCTTCTCGTGAGGATGGACAACCAACAAGGAAAGGATTGCAATAGTGCCAAACATCACCGACCCGCCTACAACCATCCATCCCATATTCCTCTGCACATATATATATAATCAATGCAAGTCTTTTAGCTCTTTATCTACTGCCAAATGTCTCCATGGATTAATAAAAATATGGCAGTGATTGGTTGAAGGGATTCAACTTACTATATATTTAGGTAGTATGACGAGATAGTACCTTAAATTTGGGTGGAGTGAAAGTGAGATAGATGCCAATGAAGCAACACTGAAGAAGAAGGCAAATGATGTTGATAACCATAACAACAACGTTGTCCCACCCATTGCTGATTAAAGGCGACCAATAGAACGTGTAGATAAGGCAGTTGAAAAGAGCTACTGCATACGGCAACCCTGAGAAACTCTCCGTGCTTCTCTTTTCTATTATCCTCTTGAACG
Organism: Pseudotsuga menziesii; assembly: GCA_001517045.1. NCBI lineage: Eukaryota > Viridiplantae > Streptophyta > Pinopsida > Pinales > Pinaceae > Pseudotsuga > Pseudotsuga menziesii. The sequence goes on from LPNX010091568.1 coordinate 4,455, forward strand.
TGCCACTGTTCACCAATATTACCAAATAAAATGTTACTACTGCAAAATACTTTACATTATATTCAATAGCGAATTATTTGTTAAAGTTTGAGGGTATGAATACAACAAATATTTTAGATTATATTCAATAGTGAATTCTTTGTTAAAGTTTGAGGGTATGAATACAACAGAATGCCCTTTTCATGGAAATGTTGTTATACTTACATTGGTGCAGCATACATAAGCAACCCAAAGCCACTTCCTGGAATGTCATGTCAGATAAATCAATTGCCATGTCAGATAACTTTTTATATCTATAAAAGACTGGAATCAAGATTATGTTCAGCGATAGGAATATGTAGCTCTTACAGACCTAAAATGCCCACGCCCCCGTACGAAGTAGTCATCATATCTATGTTTGATAGTTCAACGACGAAGAAAGCAATGCTTCAAAGGCACGAGCTAGATTAAATCGTTTGCTCATGGCAGGTGTGAGAGCCGGATATTTACACTCAAGTACAACAAGGAAAAACATCTTGTTAGCATCCCAAGTTAGCATTAGATGCATTTTGTGGTGTTCACGTGGTATTAACACAAGTTATCATAATTTGGTATTATGGCTTTGATATTAGCACCACTTACATTTTTTTTGTTACCTACATTCTTGATGTTAAGATGGCAGTATTAGCACCACTTTAATGTTGATTAAGATTTTTGGAAATGGAGTTTGTCTTATTTTATTTTATGTTTATGTTAAGAGAAATGCGATGTTGGCAAGCACCATAAAAGTCCTTATTTATCATATGGATATGTACAAATAATTCTTAACCATAAAAATTTGCACCATAGGCCTAAGAAATTCATATATAATTATTTTGTAAATAACTTAATTCAATTATTTATTATTTGTTTGATTTATTCTAATAAATCCTCAAGATTAATTTATGAAGTTTTGCACCACAATCACAACAAATTCAACTTTTTATTTTATTGATTTGTAAATGACATATTTCATTTTCAATTAAAGATAATCATTTTTAATTGATTACTATTATAAAGTATTGATAAAAAGCCATCATACTTGGTGAAATCAAGAACTATGGAAAAACTGGTCCACTTAGTGAGTTTGGAGTGACCAAATGCACTCTTTCTAGTAAACATCACAACGCCGTTGGCGAGGATTGATCCCGGTCACTAGCGTGATAATTTTTAGGTTGGAGCACGTGGTTTCCGTAAAAAACCTCTATCTTTGTCCTTAATAGAAGCTTCTATGAATCTAAGACCATGAAAAACACCTTAAAAATCACATCACATCTCTTCGTAAGAGTATTTTTATCCTCCATGTGTGTGCATTAACAATATTATAAATTTTTAATCACTAGGGATAGGTCTAGTGGGCCTCAACATGGTTGACATAAAAAACATATGCCTTACGCTAAAGCAAGCTTCTAGGCATCTTGGGCCAAGAATGACACTATTGAAGATAAATAAATGACAATTTGAGAGGATCCTTAACCTTAGAAAAGGGATACATGTGGAAATGGGAGGGAAAATATAGGTATGAGTCTTGGGGTCATAGAAGTTATTAAGGGAGGAAACCCAATCCTTGTGCCTTAAAGGAGACATCTAGCAATACATGATTAACAAATATACCTCAAAACAAGACATAGGTCCTTTTAAGGGTCTTCTTGGCATGATCCCGATTGTGTACGGATGTCATTACACGGTGTTAAGCTCAATGTATGGGTTTCAAGGCTCTTGACATGCTTGAGGAAGGAAACCAAAGCCTTAGACCTTAGTAAAAATAATGAATGCATCTAGTGACAAAACCAACACCTTGAACCTCTATGCATGACCTATTAGGGTTATTATTTACCTCCAAGTGAGGATATCAACACAAATATGAGGTTTTTTGTAGTATTTATGAGTCTTAAGGTTTCACATACTGTCATAGAAGGAAACTTAGGCCTTACTCCCTAAAGGAAGCTGTTAAATACACCTATGAACTCCTAATTCTATTATTGGCATATTATTGGCATTTGAGTGTTGATATAATGGACACTAGTTATGTGTATTAGACTCTTGGACATAGTCATGGAAGGAATGATGGGACTTGGGCCCTAAATGAAGGCTTTAGGCATTTGGGGTTAAGATTAATGAATCAAATTGTCATGCAGGGCCTCTCAAAGGTATCCTTGTCTTCCAATTGGGGATATGGATGCCATTAGAATATTTTGAGCATATGTGTTTAAATGAAGCATATTTGGTTGGCTGGCTAAAAATAGGAATTGGGTTATAAATGAAGCTACTAGACATCCATGGACATGAATAACACCTCAAACCACTACACAAGACCTATGTATGAGGTTATACTTACCTTTACCTAGCGATATCAATGACATTATGAGGTTTATGATACTAAGTATGAGTCTCTAAGATTAAACATGGTTGGGAGGGGAAACCTAGGTCTTATACCCTAAAGGAATATTTTAAGCATACCTCATTAAGAATTATTCCTTAATCCAATACACAGGACTTCCTGAGCATATACTTGGTCTATTACTAGGGATACTGGAAGTGCTATAAGGTTTGACCAATAGGTGTAAGTATGTGTGCCCTATACATGGTCACGGTGAAAATTGAGGCCTTAGGGCCTACATGAATATTAAAGGAATCCAATCCCAAGGACTTCCTCAGCATATACTTGGCCTATCACTAGGGATATTGGAATTTCTATAAGGTTTGACCGATAGGCGTGTTGGGCACTGTTTTTGACCCCTTTTTGCCTCTTATATAACCCTCATTTCCTTCATTAAACCTCCATTTTGAGTAGAAAGCTTTAAAGTCCATCTATAAACCATGGTTAAGAGGTATAATGTCATTTGCTTATTAATAAATTGAGTTTTGTGATTTTTTAGGCATTTTAACTAGGATTTTTACTTAGACTACGGGATGTACTAACTTCCCGCATTTCCTCCAAGGTTGAGTAATTATAGGACAGCTAGGAGGGAAACGGAAGATCAAGAATGGATCCTTAATGTCCACAGATGGATGAACATCCAACAGTCAGATGAAGTGGCCTGTGCAGATGTCGAGTCAATCAGAGTCAAAGGTGGCCACCCGTTCTGCATTCAACACAAAACAAGGAACAATACTGATTTTGTGGAACTCCACGATCCTGAAGATGATCTCGTTAGCTCTAGCATTAAATTAGATGCAAGTTTATAGCAATTTTAGTTTGAATTAGAATTTGTATAAATCAAATGCAAGACAATGAAGTTGATCATCACGATTTTGAAGAGGAACGCACTTGTGCTTCAAATCTGCGTGGTATTTCTGTATAAACGATTTTCTGGTGAATGAATATCAAAATTTAGTTCTCTAAATCTTTCATTGTGCGTGGAGTAAGGCTTTGGAGGGCCCCCATCGTTGAACTCTCGTACATTTACATTGCCGGTGTAGTAATTTGATGATTGCTGCGATTTCCTTTTGGTGCAAGCGTTTAAATCAAGCCATTGGTATGTGTTCCTGGTAGTTTCTAGTTTATAAATCGCAGCACAAGTTTAGTAATCTCTTCATTGATTTTATTTGATGCTCTATTTTTCTATTTACGGTTCAAATTACAAATTCCACTGTGCTGTATGTCATCAACATTATTGGGTAAACGCTGTTCTTCACTGATTAAACGCTGAGGATATAAAATCGATCAAATCACGACCTCTGTGCATTGTTTACTGCTGTTTATTTGATAATGAAATGGTAAAAGACATTTATAAATTACGAATGTTGTCTTGTAAAAGAAATTAATTGATATTTGTCTTTCAGCGCTGGTAGAAGTCTGCAGTTTGATCCAAGGGTTTTATAAACTTGTTGTTTAATTAATTTTTACCTTAATCTTTTATGTTTTCACAAGACCAATTACTGTATGCTTAAAAAGAAAACAATGAAATTACCCTTGTAAGAGGATTTTGTCTCTGTGAGCTGCAGTATCTTAGTTTCTGTCAGTAGATTTATTTTCAGTTAGCTAAATTCCAACTGAGTTCAGCTTCTCTGTCCTAAACTTGGATGTGTCTCAAAGTTCACAAACCCGGATTGATTTTAAATTCAAGTTCTGATTAACACTGATAGATCAGAGCCCAACATTTTGGCGCCGTTGTCGGGGAGGCACTGTAGAAGCAGACTTAGGAACCTTAGATTTCTGATAAAAACAAAAACTTTACACAAAAACACAGAGTAGGTTTTACTTTTATGTCAAGACTTAGAGACGAAAAAGGAAGATTTCTTAAAAACCCCCCAAAAACAACACTAACAGGAACTTCTCTTCCAAAAGGTTTTTCAACAGTTGGTATTTCCAAAATGTCTGAGGAAGAAACGTCAAAAGGCCCAACTACTGAGCAGAGAAGGGAGTATGAAAGGATGCTAGAGATAGAAAACAAACGCAGACAGGAGAGAAGAGAAGAAGAGAGAAGACATGAAAGAGAAGAAGAAAGAGGACATGAGAGAAATGAAAAGGTAGAAGAAGATCAGGAAGCTACCTTCAAATTTCCTATTTTGGACACTAGTATTATCCTAGGAGAAGATGTCAAGACGAAGAACATTCCACCCTCTGTTTTACCAAACTTTTATGGCCTAACCTCTGAAGTTCCTGACTCTTTTCTGTTTGAATTCGACATTTTGTGTCGAACTTATGGGTATACTAATGATACCCATAAGCTCCGTCTTTTCCCTGCTACCCTTAGGGCAGCTGCCTTGAAGTGGTTTATGGGCCTAGGAGAACACTCTATTACTAGTTGGGATGAGATGAGGAAGATCTTTCTTTGGAAATATCAAGCCTATTGCAGATCAAAGGATCTCAAAGATGATATCTTTGGCATGACTCAACAGGAGGATGAAATTCTAGAGGAGTATTTGGAAAGGTTTTCATATAACTTACAAAAATCTAAATACAATTCCTTAACATTAGAGATGATTAGAACAATATTTTTGAAAGGAATAAGAGAGGAGTATTTAGATATTTTAAATGTTATGGGCAAAGGTGACATTTCTTATCTTCCATTTGATGAAATACAAGATCTATGTCAAAAATATTCAAGAGGGAAAGCTAGGACTGGAAAAAGAGACATCATTACCAAAGTAAATAAGTCTGCAAATAGTGGTATTTCTAGGGCTGAACTTGGAAATTTGCTAGAGGATTTTAAAGCCGATTTATTGAGTACATTGGGCACACAGGTTGAGGTAGCAAAAACTAAGAAAAGACAAGAACAACAGGACCAGCAAGAACAAGCCTTGTCCATCTTTTTTCCTAAGTGTAGAAATTGTAGATTCCACTTGGCCATTGGCTTGCGGATGGTAAGGAGTGGACTTTCTGTGCTTGATCTTATATTTTTCTGCTATCTCTTGCACTAATTTGGAAGTAAATTGGGCACCTTGATCAGTCACAATTTCCCTAGGCACCCCAAATCTAACAAAAATCTCTTCAAACAAGAAATTTACCACAGTTTGCTCCGTAGCTCTTGGTAAAGGCTTGGCCTCTACCCATTTAGTAACATAGTCCGTGCAGACCAGAATGTACTTCTTCCCTTGTGATGGTGGATTAATTGGACCAATGAAGTCTAAGGCCCACTTCTCAAATGGTTCAATGAGGACTTGAGGATGTAGTGGCATTTCATCAGACCGGACTGGCCGGCCCATCCGTTGGCATGTATCACAACTTCTAACATACCTCTTTGCATCCTTGAAGATAGTAGGCCAATAATACCCCAGATTGAGTATCTTATATGCTGTCCTCTTATCTGCAAAATGACGACCACACAGTTCGTCATGACATGCTTTTAAAATATCTAAGATTTCATCCTGTCGTACACATCGTCTTATAATCAAATCATATCCTGTATAAAATAGATCACCATTAACCCATGTATGCCTAGCACTTTGTTTAATGATCTTTTTCTTTTCTTTAGAGGTCATAGATGGTGGTAATTGGCCTGATGATAAGTAATTGGCAATGTCAGCATACCATGGTGTGATAACAGAAATTGCAAACAGATGTTCATCAGGAAAATTATCAAAAACAGGAACAATCTCACCAGTATTGTGCAAACGAGACAGGAAGTCTGCCACTTGATTTTCTCGTCCTCGTCGATCTAGAACAGTGATGTTGAATTCCTGCATTAATAATAACCATCTAGTAATTCGACCATTAGTGATAGACTTATTCATTAGATACCGCAAGGCTG
>LPNX010091605.1:0-52179 GCA_001517045.1 Pseudotsuga menziesii
GCTCCATATTCAGTCTCCATTGTTGATAATTTTGCATGATCAATTGTTAATTGTTGTGGGTGAAATTAATCTACTGCAGGCCTGAATTTCTACAATTAGAAAATGCATATATTGATTTCCTTTTATATTTGACCCATTTACAACTGTTTTATATTCCTTAGCTTGATTGAAATCTTTACATGTATCACTAAAGGATCAAGAAGTTTTGATTTGTTGCCACTTCAGTGAAAATCATTGCTTCTTACCACTTGAGATGATTTATGAACATTGTCGCTTACACTCTGCTTCTTGATCTGGTTGACTGATTTTTTCTGATGTGTTTGAATGTATACAATTTCAAGTGTAGAATAATCTCCTTCTGTATATTTTGCTTTGTTTAAATTAAGTTATCTTGCTTACAAAAGATTAAGTGAAGCCCGGGAATAGATAAGAGATACCTCGTATGATACTGATAAGAGGGCTAATACATGGAAAATAAAACAGATGTTCACACGTAATTACAAATCCTTAAATTCTGTGGATCCCTATCTTGGTGAAAGCACACTCTACATATCTAACTCGATCTTGATTAAATTCTGCTCCATTACAGTCTTAATGCATGTTAACTGTAGGCTTTTTCTCCCTTGCACGTTATTGACAACCATTAAACAATTGATCGTGGTGGATGACATTTCCCGTGGTTGTGATTAGCAGCATGCACCTAACACAATAGAATATTTGAAACCCTAGTCTCCATAGTAGACTTTGACCCTAGAAATAATAGAACCCTAATCCAAATTTTGTCAACCAATAAAAACCTATAAGTATCATTCCATTGTTCCTTTGTTCTTTAAATCCACAATATTATATTGATTTAGTGAAAATTTTCCTTTCTTGGCTTCTTTTCAATAGCTTTCAATGATATTTAATTAAAAGATAAGTAATTGAAGGGGATGAATGATGCAAATGATGAAAGGGAACTAGTACTGTAATGTATTCGATGATCCTGATTGGTAAGGTTTTTTTCTATACCCAGAATGTGTCAAAACATGCATATATCGACTTCATTTTATATTTGACCCTTTTACAACTGTGTTATATTCCTTAGATTGATTGAAGGCTTTTCTTGTCTCACCAAAGGATCAAGAAGTTTTGATTTGTTTCCACTTCAGTGAAAATCATTGCTTCTTACCACTTGAGATGGCTGCTAAACATTTTCCCTTACACTCTGATTCTTGATCTAGTTGACTGATTTTTTCTGATGTGTTTGAAGGTATACCATTTCAAGTGTCGAATAATCTCCTTTTGTAGATTTTTATTTGTTTGGATTAAGTTATGGTTCTTACAAAAGATTAAGTGAATCCCAAGAATAGATAAGAGATACCTTGTATGATATTGATAAGAGGGATAATACAAGGAAAATAAAACAAATGTTCACACCTATTTACAAAACCTTAACTTCTGTGGATCCTTATCTTGGTGAAAGCACACTCTACATATGTAACTCGATCTTCATTAAATTATGCTCCATTACAGTCTTGATTCATGTTAACAACAGGTTTTTTCTCATGTGCATGCTGTTGACAGCCACTAAACAATTGACTGTGGTGGATTACAATTCCAATGGTTGTGATCAGTAGCATGCACCTAACACACTAGCATATTTGAAACCCTAGTCTCCATTAAATACTTTGACCCTAGAACCAATATAGACCTAATCTAAATTTTGTCAACCAATAAAACCCTAGAAGTATTCATTCCTTCTAAATTATTATTTATATGTATCATTCCTATTAAGTTATTTCTTTGCAATTTTTTTAAACTATTTTATATTTTTTATACTTTTGTATATATTCCACATTCCCAAAATTTTGGGGGTCATGTTTCCATGGTTTCATGCAACTTTGCTTTTAACCCTTTGAGATCTTGGATTTTCTCTTCCCATATGTAGATCCAGAATAACTCTAATGCTATCAACTTCATATTTCGAACCTTCTATCTAGTGCTTGTCATCTTCAGTAGCCATGTTAGATATCGTATCTACAGAAAACTCATGGTCAAGCTACAAATCATATACCAAGCACAATCATACTTCTTTTAAATTGCACTTTTCATCACTGTCAAAGGATAATGGTTGTAGTGAATAGATAAACTTTAGGAGAGGATGAATATAATTTTTTTTTCTGATTTGCATGCAACTTATTATGTAACACATCTAGGCTAGCAGTTAGGGAACAAAATTTTTGAGCTTCATTGCACCAGCCGATCATAAAGAAGATGAATCAGTCTAGATCTTGTCGAATTGTAACCAACCACTCCATTTTTTTAGAGGGTCAAAAGGTTGGATGATTGTGAATTATTGAGTGATATGATATTCATGTTCATGATGCTTATCCCTAACAAAGATATTGTAAATTTCATTGCAGTTAATAAATAGAGAGAGGCATTCTTATTTCTATTAATTGCAGCATTATGTGTTTTCCTGAATTTTTCCAAACTCTATCATAGGCTATTTGTTCTTCGACAATATGTCCTCTTATCCATCCTGGGTGATCATATCATTTTCATTGCTATTCTCTGATGATTCCTTATAATGACTATGTTCATTTCCATTGTTCCTCTTTTCTTTAAATCCACAATATTATATTGATTTAGTGAACATTTTCCTTTCTTGGCTTCTTTTCAATAGCTTTCAATGATATTTAATTAAAACATAAGAAATTGAAGGGGATGGATGATCCAAATGATAAAAGGAAAATGGTACTGTAATGTATTCGACGATCCTAATTAATAAGTTTGTTTTCTATACCCAGAATGTGTTAGAACATGCATATATCGACTTCCTTTTATATTTGACCCTTTTACAACTGTGTTATATTCCTTATCTTGATTATAGGATTTGCATGTCTCACCGAAGGATCAATAAGTTTTGAATTGTTTCCACTTCAGTGAAAATCATTGCTTCTTACCACTTGAGATGACTGCTAAACATTTTCCCTTACACTCTGATTCTTGATCTGGTTGACTGATTTTTTCTGATGTGTTTGAAGGTATACAATTTCAAGTGTAGAATAATCTCCTTTTGTATATTTTTCTTTGTTTGGAAGTTATCATGCTTACAAAAGATTAAGTGAATCCCAGGAATAGATAAGAGATACCTCGTATGATACTAATAAGAGGGATAATATAGGGAAAATAAAACATATGTTCACACCTATTTACAAAACCTCAACTTATGTGGATCCTTATCTTGGTGAAAGCACACTCTACATATATAACTCGATCTTGATTAAATTATGCTAAATTACAATCCTGATTCATGTTAACTGTAGTTTTGTTCTCCATTGCACGTTATTGACATCCACTGAACAATTGACCATGGTGGATGACATTTCTAGTGGTTGTGATTAGCAGCATGCACCTAACACACTATCAGATTTGAAACCCTAGTCTTCATAGCAGACTTTGGTATATTGCATCTTTTTCAAAAGGCCAATATGAAGTGATACACAACTGTATATGTGACAATTATTTGTACCTGGAATAGCTGTATCAATAAATGGCAGCAAAAAAGGCCCTATTTCAAGGCCAAAAAATCCAAATACTCCATGAAGCATCATCACTAGGGTATCATCATCTAGGTTGTAGTGATTAGGAGAAAATCATTCAATCTCCATCACATACACTTCCCTGATGAGATTCAGATTGTGACGATGGTTTTACTTAGGTTGAATTAAAAAATTGTATGGTGACTATTAACTAGTAGCTTGGAGAATGACACAATTTAGCATCGAGAATGGACTTGTTGGTCTGAATTCTTAGAACTTGTTCTACATTATCCTTCAATTTTATGAGTACTTAGTGTGGTGGGGGGGGGGGGNATTTTGACATGTGGACAAGTATGGCACATTTAATTGGAGATGCATTGCTAGGAGGGAACACATCTTGCATGAAGATAGTTGGAGTGGATGAGTTTCACACATGGGAATGTGCATACCTACCTTGGAACATATAAGACACTCTACTTGGGTTGTTTCTTGGAGAAGTGCACTCAGCAAAAATGGTTATGTAACCATCTAATTTCTTAACACTTAGATTCGAAAAGAGTGCCACTTAAGTGCGATATTGAGGGATTTTTGTTTGGAGTGGTTAGGGTGCTTGGCACATGTGAATTTGCCCCTTCCTAACCTTGGGTGAAAAATTTGAGGAAGGGTGTTATACTCAAGGGTGGAAATGGATTTTGCTTGAAAGAATAATATGTTGGCGCATGTGGGATTCCCTAATCAGATTGTTGCTTGGAGAAGTGTTTTTGACAAAATTGGTTTGCAACCATATACCTTCCTAAAACTTGGAGAGAGCACCACCTAATTGCAATACTTAGGGATTTGTGTTTGGATTGGTTAGGGTGCTTGGCACACATGGAGTTGTGACTCCCTAATCTTAGGTGCATAGTTTAGAATGTGAAGTGTTGATTGTTCTATTACAAGCATTAGAAAATATGATTAAAGATAAATAACTTTACTTCGGTAAAGATTGAATATTTTTATGAATGAGATAACAACACTAGGACAAGGATTCATTACATTTTTCAATTATAAAATATCACTAGATAGTAGGGTAAGGATGCAACTATTTTTCAGTAGGTTATCATACTTCATGTTATACAATTAATGCTCATAGGTTTTAGTTTATTTCCATTGATTTAGGGTTTGAAAATTGAATATGTTTTTATTACCTTTTAGTTGCATGAATTAAATGTCTTCACTTTTTCAATTCTTTTTATGTTGATTGTATATTTTCTTTGTTAAATTCAAAAAAATTAATGAGCTCTACATATATAAGCGAAGAGAAAAATGGTCTATGCACTAGGTTCCTATGCATTGATAGTAGGATACCTATTGGCACGGTACCTGCATTCATCTAGTGCAATAATCAATTGGCATAATTACAATGCATAGTTGTATTAGCATCCATGACCTCAATTGGCTAGTGGAGGCCAAGATCGAGCATAATGTCTGATTCTATTAGTTTATTGGTTTTTCGAGATTCAGCTCTCCACATGTCCGTTGGACCATTAAGGGATGATATAACAAGTGGAGTCCCCATTGACATGAATCTAGTCAATGCAATTGTGTTTCACTGACACCTTCCAGTTGTGATTCATGAGTATACATGTTCTATTGTTGATGATGGCATTCATGTTATTTGACTAATGTTGTTGTTCCTCTATTTTTACAATATTTTATCAATCGGTGAAAGATTCTCTAGCTTTTACATTTATTTTATAATGAAGTGAAATAGTCACCAATATTTTACAATCTCTTATAACTTAGTGAAAGAATCGCCAATATTTTACAACATTATATAATAAAATGAAAGATTCACCAATATTTTACAACATTATATAAGAAAAAGAAAGATTCACTGAATTTCTTATATATACATATTATATTATTGATAAAATCATCTTCAAATTTTCCCATATATTGGAGAGATCCACCCATTTTTTATACATATAAATCTAGGGGGGGTTCTTAAAATCATCCCTCGCGACTTGTAGCTGGTAATTCCAATGCATATGCCACACGACTAATGTTCTTATTGATTTGATATCGACCATAAAATTGTGGAGCCAGTTTATTCTTTCTGCATTGTTTAAGTGATAGTTGTTTATAGGGTTGTAGTCTCACAAATACCCAATATCGAACTTCAAATTTATGTTTTGTTCGACATTGATATGCTTGTTATCTCATTCTATTTTGAGCAATATTCAGACACTCTTTAAGTATTTGGACAACCTTTTAGTTTTATTCTAAATGGTCATTTACTGATGTGACCCTTGCTTGGTGGGTAATAAGATATTTCCATTTCGAGGGTTCATATCCATAGAGGGCTTGAAATGGTGTCATTTTCATGGATGTATGATAAGTATAATTATACCACCATTCCACAAGATGTAGCCATTGGAACCACTTATTTTGTTTGTCAGTTACAAAGCAACGGAGGTAGGTTTCTAAGCATTTATTGACAACTTTTGTCTGGAAATCTGTTTGGGGATGGTAAGTTGAGCTCATGTTAAGTGATGTCTCAATTTTCTTACAGAACTCTCTCCAAAAATTTCCTTTAAACTTGGCATCTCTATCACTTACAATAATATTGGGAAAACCATGTAACTTATAGATATTTTTATAGAAAGCTTCAAATGTTTCTTTTGCAGAGACAGTTTTCTTCACTCCTACAAAATATGGATATTTGGTTAACTTGTCTACTACTACTACAAGTATTTTGTATTTTCCTTCTGATATGGGTAACCCTTCAATGAAATCCATTGAAATTTCCTCCCATTTCTAATTTGGGATATGTAGCAGATGGAGTAACCTAGGAGTTGAGATATTCTCAGTTTTATTTCTCTAATAAATGTCACATTCCGCAACATAATTTTGAGTGTTGACATTCATACCCTTCCAAAAAAATGATTGCCTTGAATTATAGTCGGTTTTAAAATATCCTACATGTCCTGCGGTTGGGCAGTCATGTGATTCTTTAAGCACCTTGGTCTTAAAACTGGAGTTGGAATTTAAGTAGATTCATCCCTTATACCATAAGAGATCATTATTCCATTCAAACTTCAAATACTGATTTATGTTGTTAATTATGCATCAAACCTATGGATTTTTGGCATATTCTGTTCGAATTTCGTCCAAAAATTCTGGGATTACCATTGATACAACATAGACTTGTACCTCTTCATCTTTTCTTGATACGGAATCAGCTACTACATTTTCCTTCCCCTTTTTATGTAACATCTCCATATCGAAGGTAGATATTTTCTCGATCTACTTTTGTTGTTCAATCATAAATGTCTTTTGTTATAATAAGTGTTGCAAACTGATATGATCTGTTCAGATCATGAATTTGCATCCCAAAAGGTCTTGTCTCCATTTAGTTAATGCATGCATAATAGCACGCATTTCTTTGTTAAAATCCAGTTGTAACCATTCTCTCCTCTTTAAATTCCTTCTTTCAAAATTCATTGGGTGACCTTCTTGCATTAAGACGACTCATATTCCAAAACCTGAAGCATCACATTCCATCACAAATGGGTTTGAAAAAATGGGTGTTTCCAAGACAATAGTTGTAGACATAATTTTCTTCAATGTCTCAAAACATTTTCCTGCCTCGTTATCCCATTGAAAATAATTATTTTAAGAAGATTCGTTAGCGATGCCATTAAATTAGCATAATTTTTTTAAGAACGTTTGATAGTAACCTGTTAAACCTAAAAATTATCTTAAGTTGGAAACATTTCTTATCTAGGGCCACTCATTAATCGCGTGAATATTATTTGGGTCCACTTTGACACCTTTCTTTGAGATAATATGACCAAGATACCCCACTTCTTTCTTTCCAAAAGTGCATTTCGATCTTTTTGCATAGAACTGGTTTTCCTCTAGAAGGGACAACACTTGTTCTAGATGCTTCAAGTGTTCGTTCCATGTCTTGTTGTATATAAGTACGTCATAAAAAAAACTAATACAAATTTTCAGAGGTATGGACGAAAAATATCATTCATGGTTGCTTGGAAAGTGGAAAGGGCATTTGTTAACCCAAATGGCATTACCTTGAATTTGTAGTGCCCTTCATGAGTTTGAAAAGTAGTCTTTGTAATGTATCCTAATATGACCCTGATTTGGTAGTAACCTGATCTTAAGTCAAGTTTTGAAAAATATTTGGCGTCATTGACGAAGGGGATTGGTAACTTGTTTTTTACTGATATTTTGTTTAATCCTCTATAATCGATGCATAATCTAAATGATCCATCCTTATTTCATACTAACATGACTGGGGCTGCATATGGACTTCTGCTTTTTGTGATGACAACATAGTTCAGTAGGTATTGGACTAGTCTTTCTATCTATGTTTTGTGGTGGTGTGGATACTTATATGGTTTAACCTTGACAGGATTTGATCCTGGTTTAACCTCAATTATGTGGTAAATACTTCTTTCTGGTGGTAAGTTCATGGGTAGGTTTTGAAATATTTTTCCGTGTTTCTGGAGTAAATCTTGGATTTTTTTTCTTGGGACTCGTCTTGTTCTATGTCTTGTCCTTCCATTTGATGACATTGGATCGCTTAAGCTGAATTTCCTTCTCAAATGAGTTTTTCCATTGATCCACTCAAATTTAATCAAATTTAAAGTATTCAAAATGAAAATAAAAGCTTACAGGATGAAAGAGCTTGTCAGTATCTTTCCAGTGACATTTGTTTCATGTGAAACATCCTCCAGATGAAGAAGTTGTCAACATTTGAAGTTTCGTTAAGGAGGGTTAAAAAATGGTAAAAATGGTAAAAAACTTGGTAAAGGTTGGCATCAAAATATTGGTTATAGGTTAGAGTATATGGGATTTGAACCCTAGACCTCCAAGTCCTCATAGCATTCACAAAACCCTACTAACCAAAGCCTCGACATGTGTTCCTTGTTATGGCTATGGTATAAATATTATTTAAGGATGTATGGTTTTGGTTATAGAAAAAGGGGGGGTGAGGACTTATCCCTTGACCCCATTCCAACACTGAGGCCCCCATTGTGATGTGTATTATACCATATAATAACAGTGGAGCCAACCTTGTCCAATTCAAACATGCCAACCTTATAATACCATACGCTAACAAACCATATCATAACAAACACGTTGAACCTCATAACCATCAAATAACATGGTTAATATATATTTGCTCCATCATTTATAAACACGCAGGGGAAGGAGAGGCCCGTGCGTTTGACCTCGGGACCTATGCCTTCACAACAACACATTTTTACCACTAGGACAACGACCATTAATTGGTTAGGCCATGATAGATTATGGTTAAAAATTTGCAAGGGAGGTGTGGGGCTCAGAAAGGGTGCATGGCCTGTGACCCCAAAACTATATTTTTAACCTTTAAAAAACCATGAAATAACCAACGGCAGGAGAGTTCAGAATTCAGCACAACATTTATAAAAATTCCAAGACAGAGCATGGCACAGATCTCAAGGTGTAAAGTACACACATTAATGTGCATGATTCCCATGGAGAGAAAGTACAATTAGTACAGTTAGGGCTAGGGTGTTCTCATTTTGCGTGCCAGAGGAGACCTCAAGAAAATATATTAGAGTTTATACTCATTTTTCTCATAATTTCACAATGAATTCATTGGTGTTGTTTATTTCTGCTTCTGACAGACAGAATTTTGAAGTGTTTCTAGAACACTCAATTGTAAGCTTTTCAAGACTTAAAAGATTGTCCTTCCCATTGGAAGTGGCCCGGAGATGTAGCCCATGAGGGGTGAACTCTGTTATAAGTTGTGTAATCTATTTCTGGTTTCCATATCTATTTTATTTGCTTTGTGAATGATTTAAATCATTTCACAGTTATGTTGTTAAGTGTGATTTATGAGTATTTAACATGCAAATTCAAATGAAAATCAATGGTTAAAAGATCCTGAAATTTTAGATCAAGTTTGGTATCAGAGCGAGGTTAACCATTTAATTATGAGTTTATGTTAACATGATCCAGGCTTCAGCATGGTGAAGGAGAACTTGAAAATTTTGATCCAGAGATTGGTTCAGGAAGAGGTAAAATGTCTTCCCCAAAAGGAGAAGAAGCGGTTTCTTTTATCCCATTTGAAGGGGAATTTATGAGACCTTTCATGAGAATACAAATGATGGTAGAGGAGCTATATCAAGAGCGAAAGCAAGGTGAACAAGGAAGCCCATCTCATGCAGAAGGTAAAAAAGAAGTAGGTGGTGAGGAACCTCCTAAATCTCCACCATCTCTCTGTCTTATATTGATGGTTATTTATCTTTACATTCTTAGTTTGAAAAGAAAAAACCAAAAATTGACTTTAATGTGCCTCAATTAAAGCTATATATTAAGTTTGAATTACCTATGTATAATGGAGAGCTTAATGCTGAAAAATTGGACAATTGGATCTGTCAAATTGAAGTTTATTGTAGGATTCAAAAGTTTACTAAAGATAACATTAAGATTCAGTTGGCTTCTCTCTGACTTGGAGGAACTTCTCTCATTTGGTGGGAGAGAAGATCGCAGGAGGATCTTGCCATAAAAGGAAAAATCATCTCCTCGGTGGTATGAGTTCACTTCAACACTCAAAAAACAATTATAACCATTAGGGTATATACAAACCACTTATACTTGAAACGAGAACTTGAAACAGTTCTCCTTTTTCACTCTCCTAATTTTAGTAGCTATTATTACCTCTCTTTCAAAAAAGGTTGATACCAGTATCACACATTTTCATTTTGAGGCTTTTTTTGGGCCTTTGAATCATCTTTGTCATAAAATACTTTTAATTTCTATTTTCAAGTGTGTTTTTTAGATATTTAACAAAATAACATACATTTAGAAGCAATTTATAATGAAAAACATATACATTTTTCATTTTTCTCTTTAAAATAAGACATTTTTATTGACAAATTTGTAAAAAAATCCAAAAAATAAAGATATTTAAAAACAATTTCAATGGATTTTTAGAGATATTTTGTATGAAAATGATACTATTTTATATTATTTTCCAAAAAGTGGCGATTCACATAAATTCAAGAAAAATTATACCATATATTTGTAAATAACATATTAAAAACATTATAGATAGAAATTGTATTTCTAAAATAAATTCTGAAAGCCAAAACATGTTACATTACTAATATATCATTTATAAAAGTTGTCAAATTTAACATTTTCTTCAAGGCGTGAAACTAATCAATAATATCACGTCGACCAAATTCTTCATTGAAATTGGAATTTTCTGAGCTTACATTTCTTCAGGAAGATCAATGTCCTCTTCTATTGGGTCTTGCATGTCTGTTGTAACACCCCGGTTTTGACCCCATTGCATTAATGTATATGATGTAAATATTATATCGAATAATGACAAGGAGCTTAAGGCCAAGGCCCTGTCATTAATTAATTTTTGGTATATAGGAGATCATGGTTGACGCCTATGGTTTTCATGCTAAGTCAAGCACATTTGTAAACATCATGTAAATATGCAAGTTAATGAAAAACCTACAACCAACTATGTCAATGCAACGAATAATGAGATGGGGCATGATTTTCCTAAGGATAAGGGGGTGGGAATGTTAACCTTGAGCCACTTTTGGGAAAAGCCATGTGTCATGGGGAGAACCCATCAGAACTATCAACTACCCTCTTTCTTGTCTTCTCTTCCCAACCATTTATTCTGCCAGAAGGTGGATGAGGTAGTTATTGCTTGGAAGGGGAAGAGTATGGGAAATTTTGAATTGGGGAGAGCACCCAGTTTTGGGATGTCGTGTTTTACTTGCATGGACAAGAAAAAACCAGAACCATATGCCAGTCTGGACCCATGCTTTCACGTTTTGGATTTACTCTCATGTTTTGAGAGCTGCGGGACATTTTGGCTCATTATCCATATCCATTCTCCATTCACGAAAAATTTCTTGAACAGCTAAGCTCTACCTGTGTGTACCCTTCGTGTTCTGCGAGTGTTTAGTGACATTGTGGTAGCAGCGCAGCTCTACCTGTCTATATCTTTTGCGTTCTGTGAGTGTCTTTCCCTTGGAAATACTGTGATTGTTGCATTGCAGTGTTGTCTGAGACTACAGAGTGTATGAGACCCTATTACTCGTGTTCCAGAGAAACCTGTGTTGGAGAGTCTCCCTGTGGTTGTTATGTTGTGCACCCTGGTGCGGGTCTGATCTATGTACAAGACTTAGGAATGGGAGAGACATAGAACATACTTGAAAAACCTAGTGTGGAACCTCACAATAAGATCAGAGTGGTTGGTAAACCTATGATGCACATCCTGAAGAGAACTGGAAGGGAAGGTGTAGCCTGAGGGACTGTGGAGCAGAGAAGGGGACACTTTCTTGTGTTGGGTGTCTAAGCAGTGGGGAATCCAGGCCAGATAGGTCTTGTGAAGGTGTTCTTAGATCTGTAGATGAGATCCCTAGCTTAGCAGTTCTTCTTGCCCATTGCCTTAGAATCCTAATAAAACCAGCTGGAAGGATGGCTTGGCTAGTAGCTTGATAAACCCATCTGTTGTCTTGGTTGTGTCTTGTTGTGCTTGACCTGGTGAGTAACCTTTGGCTGGACAGTCTAATAAACCCAACTACGAATGTTGGCTTGGCTAGTTATCCTAATAAACCAAGCAATGAGATGGCTTGACTGTGTGCAGTCTGATAAACCCATATGTTGGCTTGACTGGTCCTTGAAGGTGAATGTTGCTTGACTGTGTACAATCTATGAACCCAACTGTGATATGGCTTGGCTAAGTGGCTTGTGAAACCCATCTGTTGGGATGTTTTCCCTTACAACCTGATAAACCCAACTGTGTTGGCTTGGATGAGTGTTATTGCACCTTGGCTATGTATGATTCTACTAGTGTTCCCTTGTTCCTTGAGAAAATCATGCCCAGCTCGGGGGTGGCAGTGTGACTGAGAGACTAAGGAGCACATTGGCCTATGGTTTGGTGGAACGTTGCAGCGACATAGCTGGTTGTGGGACAAGTTCTGTTCAAGATAAGTGTTCATGTCTATGTTATTCTCTGAAATTGTATTTCTTGTTTTGCAAATTGATCGATGGAATTTGATGAACATGTTGCTGTGTTGAATTGATGCACTGTTCCTTTGAATAACTGCAATTATAGGCATCGATGTATGTTTTTCCATCAATGCATTTTGAACTAAGTTGCAGGGTAGATTGTCCAAATCAGTAATGGCCTGAATGATCAGATCGATCCAAGAATTCAGTGGAAAAGTTGAGTTTTCTAGAAGAAATCTTCCGTTGCGCAAATTTGTAGGTTTGCGGGATGCGGGATGCAGAATACCATTTCACAGATTTTCATTTCCGCAAATTACTTTCCACAACTTGCGAGATGTAGGATCGCGGTGTCGTGATTTCCATAATTCCCAATCCCACAAGTCAAAGTTTCCACGTTGTCAATCTTCGCGGGATGATTCTCCATCGTCGATTTGTTTCAGATGTGGGATGCGGGCTGCAGAAAGTGAGATCGCAAAATTTGTAACTTTCGACCCCGTAACTCGGGCTTTTTGCACCGTTGATTTTTGCGGGTAGATTTTGAACCATTGATTTGGTTCCAGTCTGTGGGATCGTTTGGGATCGTTGATTTCTGTCACGTTTTCTCTTCGTCGTTAGATCTCCTCTTAGATCTTTCCTTGCAGATCGTCAAGCTGATCAATGGAAGATGGGAAGGAGCGTGACAGTGTTGGAAATGTCAATATGTGGTCACGACCATGCCTTGTGTTTGATGAGCAGTACAGGCTCTCGTTGAAATTTTTAATTCCGCATGATAATGGGGTATGGGGACGCTGCATTGTGGTATCTAAGCTACAGTTGCAGCATTGGGCCTGGATGGGCCGGAGAGCAGTCAAGAGTACCCTCTAATACTAATTTGTAGCACGCTATAGTGTGGTATTCAAGTTGTCGGTTACAGTATTAGGCCTATATAGGCTAAGTGACAGTAAGTAAATGGTTTTTATTTTGAATTACTATGTGTCTAACAAATAGTGTTGATAACACATTTTGCAGAGTCATAGTATATTTTGGAAAGGTAAGTTGTGGTGCAGCCATGAGAACCCATGACGGATATGATGCTCGGGACTCCTATGAGCGTGTGCGAGATTCCATGGGGGGAAATGTCCGAGTTGGAAATGATGACATAGATTCTAATGGAAGGAGATTCCAAGAGACACCACCAGACATTGAAGCAACCATGAGAATCCTTATTCAAGCTCAGGAAGAGCAACATCAGTTGAATGATGCCATGTTGCATAGTTTGACAGACTTGCAAAGAAAGATGAAGTCTAGACAGGGTACAGTAAAACCCAAAGGTAGTAAGAGTAGTACCAAAAGAAGAAGAAGGACTTTTGGTAAATCATCTTACTCAAAAGAATCAAGTGGGGATTCAAGCTCTTCTTCTCGCAAGGGAAAGAGAAAGAGGCACCATAGAGATCGCTTTCGAGATGAATTTAAGAAGTCTAAACCTCCTACATTTGATGGCGAGGTAAAGACTGGACAAGAAGCTGAAGCTTGTCTTCTTGGGATAAAGAAGTACTTCCAAGTTCAGGATTATTCAGGGAACATGAAGGCAAGGGTTGCCATATTCAGTTTGAATGGAAGGGAATCCATTTGGTGGAAGCACTTCAAGCAAGTAAGGAAGATTAATGAAAGGAAAATTGTGTGGAAACAGTTCTAGAAGTATTTCAAGCAGAAATACCTCTCTGACAGGTACTATGATGACAAGATCAAGGAATTCCATGACCTGAGATTGGGACAACAGACCATGGAAGAGTATGCAAATAAGTTCCTAAAACTGTTAAGGTATGTTAGGTACATCAAAGATGAAAAAGTGAAAATCCAGTGTTTCCTAAGTGGATTACCTCAGTCTTACAAAGACAGGATCGAGTTTTATGAACCTAGAACTCTTGAAGAAGCAATTAGGCCCAGGATAAGTATTTCTATGAGCAAAGCAAAGGAAAACCTGATTACCATAAGGTGTGGAAAGACAAGAAGAACGATAAGTCTGACCAAAAGAAGAAAGGTTTCAAACCTTCTAGCTTTAGGAATCAGCAGAAGCAGTCATTCCAAGCTTAAAATCATCCATCTAGAGTGCTGGGAGAAAAGCCAAGAGATCCACAACAAATCAGAGAACCACTCCAATGTTGGAGATGTGGGGGACCCCACATGCGTAGGAATTGTCCACTCAAGAATGAGATTGCAAGGACAGCTTACAACATTCAAGAGGCAGAAACAGTGGGTCAAGTGGCAAGGGTCATCCCTAGGATTTATGCAGCACTGGAGGACCACCAAGAAAATCACCAATCAACTGTGGTTGAAGTTGCAGGTAAGATTGTTGAGCAATCTGTTTCTATTTTGATTGACCTTGGTTCTACTCACAGTTACATTACTCCTAGAGTAGTGGAGATTTGTGCCCTTAAGAAAGTAAGGCATAGCAAATCATGGTTAGTTCAGCTAGCCACTAGAACTAAGAGGAAGGTTAGTGAAGTGGTAGAGAAGTGTCCATTAGTGATGAATGGATTGGTCACTTGTGTAGATCTAAATGTTCTACCCCTTGGTTCCTATGATGTTCTCATTGGAATGGATTGGTTAGAAGCTCATAGAGTAAAGCTTGAGTGTTATAGTAAGGATTTTGAGTGCTTGGATGAAGAAGGAAACTCAAGGATTGTGAAAGGCATTCCAAAGGTGATTTCTATGACGCAGGTTTCAGCAATGCAGTTGAAGAAGTTATGTAGGAAAGGTTGTCAATTATATGCAGCTCACATTTTGGAGGCACCAGAGAATGAAACTCCTAGGTTGGAGGACTTTCATGTGTTGCAGGAATTCAGGGATGTTTTTCCTTATGAGATTCTAGGGCTTCCTCCAAAGAGGGACATTTATTTCACATTTGAACTTGTTCTAGGAGAAGCACTAGTGTCCAAGACACCCTACAAAAGGAGTACACCAGAAATGCTAGAGTTGAAGATGCAATTGCAAGAGCTGTTGGAGAAGAAGTATATCAAGCCGAGCGTATCTCCTTAGGGAGCACCAGTTCTATTTGTAAAGAAGAAAGATGGTACACTCTGATTGTGTATTGATTACAGACAACTGAACAAAGTCACAGTAAAGAATAAGTATCATTTTCCTAGGATTGATGACCTCTTGGATCAAATGAGAGGAGCAAAGGTATTTTCCAAGATTGACTTGAGGTCAGGTTACCATCAGGTGAGAATCAAGGATGAATACATTCATCAGACGGCCTTTAGAACAAGGTATGGGCATTATGAGTTTGTAGTGGTACCATTTGGTCTCACAAATGCACCAGCTACATTTATGTTCCTTATGAATAGTGTCTTCAGCAGGTATTTGGAAAAAAAAATTCTTGTTTTCCTTGATGACATTCTTGTTTATTCTAAGAATGAGGAAGAACATGAAGAGCATTTGAGATTGACATTACAATTGCTTAGGGAGCATCGGTAGTATGAAAAGTTGAGAAAGTGTGACTTCTATAGAGATAGAATTCAGTATTTGGGTCACATTATTTCAGAAGAGGGTATATCTGTGGACCTTGAAAAGATTGAAGCCATTATGAATTGGCCTACTCCAAGAAATGTGACAGATGTAAGATCTTTTATGGGACTTGTAGGATACTACAGGAGATTCATTGAAGGATTCTCCAAGGTTGTAAATGCCATAACTTGTTTTCAAAAGAAGGGGATAAAGTTTGAATGGACATCGAGGTGTGAAGGAAGCTCCTAGTAGTTGAAGAATCTTCTCACCAGTGCACCAATATTGAAATTTGCAGACCCAGAGAAATATTTTGTGGTGTGTACGAATGCATGTGATCAAGGGCTTGGAGGAGTCCTTATGCAAGACAACCACATTATATGTTATGAGTCAAGAAAGTTGAAATATCATGAGAAGAACTATGCTACTCATGATCCGGAACTTGCAGCCATAATACTTGCTCTCAAGATGTGGAGGCATTACTTGATGGGCATAATATTTGAGTTAAGTACAGACCATTGTGGTCTGAAGTATTTATTTGATCAGCCTACTCTAAATGCTAGGCAAGCTAGATGGTTGGACTTTTTATGTGATTTTGATTTTGAAATCAAACACATAAAAGGAAAAGAGAATAAGGTAGTTGATGCACTCAGCAGGAAGGTGTAGGAAATGCATGTGGCATCTCTTAGTATTTTCCAATCAGATATGAGGCAGCAGATTGTTAATCATACTACTGGAGATGAAATGTATGTGCAAGTAAAAGACAAATTGCAGCAGCAAATTATTGAGAATAAATATGAGGGATATAAACTGGAAGAAGATGGACTTCTTACTTATAAAGGAAGAACTTAAATTCCAAAGGTAGCAGATTTGATGAGAATAGTTATGGATGAGATCCATCAAGCTCCATATTCTGGACACCCAGGATATCAAAAGACAATTGCTACAGCTAGGAAGCAGCACTTCTGGCCAGGAATGAAAAAGGACATGGTTGAATACATATCCAGGTGCATGAAATGTCAGTAGGTAAAGGTTGAGCATCAACACCCTACAAGTTTGTTGCAGCCTTTTCCAATCACAGAATGGAAATGGGAAGTTGTTTCCATGGATTTTATTAAGGATTTCCAATGACTTGGAGACAACATGATTCCATCATGGTTGTGGTGGACAAGTTGATGAAGGTATCACATTTTATACTGGTTAATTCTACGCACAAGACAAATGACATTGCAAATATATTCATGAAGGAGATTTTCAAATTGCATGGATTTCCAAAGGCAATAGTCTCTGATAGAGATGTCAAGTTCACTTCCAATTTTTGGAAGGGGTTGTTTGCGGATTTGGGTACAAAGTTGAACTTCAACACTGCTTACCATCCTCATACTAATGGGCATACAAAGAGAGTTAATCAAGTGCTGGAAGACATGCTTCGCATGTATGCGATGGACAAACCAACCAAGTGGGAAGATTATTTACACTTGGTAGAGTTTGCCTCTAATAATGGACAGTAAGCATCCTTGGGGATGAGTCCGTATGAAGCTTTATATGGCAGGAGGTGTAGGACACCAGTGACTTGGGATAATCCAGTGAACAAGGTTGTGCTTGGTCTAGAATTGCTCAAGGAAATGGAGCAATAGGTTGTAAAGATTAGGCAGAATTTGAAAGTAGCCCAGGACAGACAGAAAAGCTATGCTAATAAGCATAGGGTGAACAGAGAGTTTAGTGTTTGGGATCATGTTTACCTCAGAGTGAGGGCAAAGAAGAGTTCCTTGAAGCTTGGGAGTTGTGCTAATCTATCACCAAGATATTGTGGGCCATTTGAAGTTCTTTAAAGAATAGGGCCAATTGCATATAGACTTGCATTGCATGTTAGCACTAGGGATCATAATGTTTTTCATGTTTCTTTGTTTAAAAAATATATACATGACCCTAACCACGTGATAAATTGGGATGTGATTCAAGTGGAACCTGAGGGAGAGTTCTGAATCAAGCCAATGTGCATCCTCGACAGGAAGGTCACCATGCTCCGGAACCGAGCCATAGGACAGGTAAAGGTGCAATGGGAGCACTACGGTCCTGAAGAGGCTACATGGGAGCTGGAGGATGCCATGCGGTTGGCACATCCATTTTTGTTCAATTCTGTGGAGCATTGAGGCGATGCCATTGTAGATTTTTTGTTCAATTTTGTAAGCACTGAATACAGTGCTATTGAAAGGGGAGGGGAATGTAACACCCCAGTTTTTGACCCCATTGCATTAATGTATATGATGTAAATATTATATCGAATCATGACAAGGAGCTCAAGGCCAAGGCCCTGTCATTGATTAATGTTTGGTATATATGTGATCATGGTTGACGCCTATGGCTTTTATGCTAAGTCAAGCACATTTGTAAACATCATGTAAATATGCAAGTTAATGAAAAACCCATAGTCAACTATGTCAATGCAACAAGTAATGAAATGGGGGCATGATTTTCCTAAGGATAAGGGGGTGGGAATGTTAACCTTGAGCCAGTTTTGGGAAAATCCATGTGTCATGGGGAGAACCCATCAGAACTATCAACTACATTCTTTCTTGTCTTCTCTTCCCAACCATTTATTCTGCCAGAAAGTGGTTGAGGTAGTTATTGCTTGGAAGGGGAAGAGTATGGGAAATTTTGAATTGGGCAGAGCACCCTGTTTTGGGATGTCGTGTTTTACTTGCATGGACAAGAAAACACCAGAACCGTATGCCAGTGTGGACCCACGTGTTCACATTTTGGATTTTCTCTCACGTTTTGAGAGCTTCGGGATGTTCTGGCTCATTATCCATCTCCATTCTCCATTCACAAAAAATTTCTTGAGCAGTTAAGCTCTACCTGTGTGTACCCTTCACATTCTGCAAGTGTTTAGTGACATTGTGGTAGCATCGGAGCTCTACCTGTGTGTATCCTTTGCGTTCTATGAGTGTCTTTCCCTTGGAAAGACTGTGATTACTGCATTGCAGTGTTTTTTGAGACTACAAAGTGTATGAGACCCTGTTACTCATGTTCTAGAGTAAACTTGTGTTGGAGAGTCTCCCTGTGGTTGTTGTGTTGTGCACCCTAGTGCGGGTCTAAACTATGTACAAGACTTAGGAATGGGAGAGATGTAGAACGTGCTTGATAAACCTAGTGTGGAACCTCACAATAAGATAAGAGTGGCTGGTAAACCTGAGATTCACATCCCGAAGAGCACTGGAAGGGAAGGTGTATCCTGAGGGACTGTGGAGAAGAGAAGGGGGCACTTCCTTGTGTTGGGTGTGTAGGCAGTGGGGAATCCAGGCCAGATAGGTCTTGTGAAGGTGTTATTAGCTTTGTAGATGAGCTCACTAGCTTAACATTTCTTCCTGCCCGTTGCCTTAGAATCCTGATAAACCCAACTGGAAGGATGGCTTAGCTGGTAGCCTGATAAACCCATCTGTTGGCTTGGTTGTGTCTTGTTTTGCTTGACCTGGTGAGTAACCTTTGGTTGGATAGTATGATAAACCCAACTATGAATGTTGGCTTGGCTAGTTAGCCTAATAAACCCAGTAGTGATATGGCTTGACTATGTGCAATATGATAAACCCATATGTTGGCTTGACTGGTCCTTGAAGGTGAATGTTGGCTTGACTATGTACAGTCTGTGAACCCAACTGTGAAATGGCTTGGCTAAGTGGCCTATGACACCAATCTGTTGGGATGTTTTCACTTACAACCTGATAAACCCAACTGTGTTGGCTTGGCTGAGTGTTATTGCACCTTGGCTATGTATGAGTCTGCTAGTGTTCCCTTATTCCTTGAGGAAATCATGCCCAGCTCGGGGGTGGAAATGTTGCTAAGAGACTAAGGAGCACACTGGCCTATGGTTGAATGGAACGTTGCAGCGACATAGTTAGTTGCGGGACAAGTTCTGTTCAAGATAAGTGTTCTTGTCTATGTTATTATCTGCAATTGTATTTCTTGTTTTGCAAATTGATTGATGGAATGTGATGAACATGTTGTTGTGTTGAATTGGTGCATTGTTCCTTTGAATAACTGTAATTATAGGCATCGATGTATGTTTTTCCATCAATGCATTTCGAACTAAGTCGCAGGGTAGATTTGCGAGATCGGTAATGGCGTGAATGATCAGATCGATCCAAGAATTCAGTGAAAAAGTCAAGTTTTCTACTAGAAATATTCCTTTGTGCAAATTTGCAGGTTTGCGAGATGTGGGATGAGAAATACCATTTTGCAGATTTTGGTTTCCGCAGATTCCCTTCTACAAATTCCTTTCTGCAACTTGCAGGATGCAGGATGTGGGATCGCGGTGTCGCGATTTCCATAATTCCCAATCCCGCAAGTCAAAGTTTATGCACTGTCAATCTTCACGGGATGATTCTCCATCGTCGATCTGTTTCAGATGCGGGATGCGGGATGCGGGATGCGAAAAGTGAGATCGCAAAATTTGTAACTTTCAACCCTGCAACTTGGGCTTTCTGCACCGTTGGTTTTTGTGGGTGGATTCTAAACCATTGATTCGGTTCCAGTCTGCGGGATCGTTTGGGATCGTTGATTTCTGTCGCGTTTTCTCTCCACCGTCCGATCTCCTCTGAGATCTTTCCTTGCAGATCGTCGAGCTGATCAATGGAAGACAGGAGGGAGCGTGACAGTGTTGGAAATGTCGATATGTGGTCACGACCATGCCTTGTGTTCGATGAGCAGTATAGGATCGCAATGAAATTTTTAATTTCGCATGATAATGGGGCATGGGGACGCTACATCTGCAAGATGCCCAAAGTTCTCCTTTCCAAACATCACTCCTGAGGGGGGTTGAGGCTCTTTAGACATCTTCTCCATAAGTGTTTCACTAAAATTAAATGTATGTAAATTTATGATTAAAATTATAAAAAAGATATGTATTAAATTGGAAAAACTAAATACAATTACTAAATATTAAATCTTAAATATATTATTAAAGAGATTGTAAAATATGTCATATATATTGGTGTAAAACAATAATTCACAAAAGTAAAAATATAGTAGTGATACTAATAATACTTGAAAATAATAATGTTGATACTTTTCTTTATTGTTATGTTAAAATGAAAGTGCGAAAAAGAGTAAGTTTCTTAAAATACAAACCTTTCCTAATTTCATTAATGACAGACCAAAACAATTCCTTCAAATGCAAACATTTCCCAAGTTTATTAATAACAAACCAAAAACATTTATAACATAAAATATTTAACTTTGTTTATTCTAAATGTATTTAATCAACACTCCTTTCCAAGCTTCTTAAGAATGGAAATAAAACTCTAAAGAAAATCAAATAGTATAGACTAAAATTTGTCTAAGTAAACATTAACTATCATCACCATCACAAAAACATAAACACATTACTTATAAAAACAAGTGCTACCTGGTAGCGACTCCCTGCCGCTTAGTTTAGGGATAACTAAAATGCAAATATATGAACTTATCGACATATGTGTGTGTGCGTGTGTGTGTGTGTGTGTGTGTGTGTGTGTGTGTGCATTTTTTTATCTTTCAATCAATGTGATGGAGAGCATTAACTAATGATGTGGACGTAATAATAATATTTATTAAAATTTACTAATATGTATAATTTTATATTCTAATAGGTTTTATTATAAATTAATATTATTTATTAAAAAATTTGAATATATATTTTGAGTGGGAGATGTGGGGGATTGTATTTGGGAAATTATGAAGCAAGATTTACTTGGAGATTAGGAGAAGACACAGATAACCAAGTAGAGATTCAGAGGCAAGAAAGACTAAGAATATATTTGTTAAAGGGGATTCAAAAACCATTCGTAGGTGTATGTGATATACATAAATTCCTAAATATTGCTTTCTAGTCAAGATCATTTTAGAAATCAATGAGAAACAAAGATATTTGACTTGATATAATACTTTCACATGAACAAGGCTATTCTTTTAGGTGTTATAACAATAATAAAAAAAGATGGGATTACTTCTTTGTCACATATTCCATAGTCCTTTAGTTTTAAGCCATAAATAAGAGGAAAACTTAGTTAAGCTATGAAGGTTTAAATCCAAGACAAGTTGTGACACTATTACATGTCGATGTGATATGCATTTACTCACCAGAGACCTCATTCCCTCATGCACTGACATTAACGACTTGCATTATGGTAGAGGAGGCTCATGAATACATGGTATAATAGGATCCATGTAAACATAGGTGGGAAATCAAGGTCTTTGTTTAAACACATTTATCTAGGAATGTGCTTGGTTGTGGTGGTGTCAGCATTCCTAGATATCTTTTTTCAAATATGTGATCCATCTTTCAAGGATCATGACTATCCCAGTGTCTGTTTAATTAAATCCTCAAACAGTGGAAAAGATGAGAAACTTGGGGACCAATGAACATGCAACATGCATTGAGGAGGAATGAGAGACTCCTACCTAATAATCAAGTAGCCATATCTTAGTTGAACAATAGAGTTGCTAACTAAATTGAAGCTCGAAACATCAAGTATGCATAAATATTACAGATTTGACCTACCAAGGCATTCAACTGAAAATAAAACAGAAGTTGAAAATGACATGCTCTATCAATTGGTTCAAGTTTCATTGGTGTTGAGTGTCTTTGGCTACTCATAAAAAACTATCAATTCGGTTGTCCGTAGATATGACTATGGATGAAGAAATTTTGTAATGAGTTCAAGCATATTTCAAAATGGAACATCTCGATTTCAAAAGTATTAATATGTATTTAAGATTTATAATGTTTACTATGTATTACAAAGATTTAAACATACTAGTTGTAAACCTCTTAAAAAATATTTATTAATTATTTGTTATTATGATGTAATATTATATTTATTGTCCATATAGAAAGAAGATAAGTAATATTGTGTAAATATCTAATAATAATAAACTAAATTTGTTTTCAAGAAAATTGGACACATTTTATATGTTAATTTTAATTTATAATGTTATTACATTAATTAATTAAGTTGTCATTTTCGATTGTATTGTAATGATTGCAAAATAAGAATTGAACCAATAATATATTAGATAAATAAATTTAAAATATATATATATATATATAAATTAAATCAACTAATTAAATTGTCATTTTCAATTGGAGTGTAATGATTGCAAAATAAGAATTGAACCAATAATATATTTAAGAAAAGATAAAGAATAAATTTTAAAGTTTAACATTAGCAAATATGAAAAATAATTTAAGTCAAAGCTAACTAATATAAAGTCAATGACTTCCTCGTTTGGCAAGGATAATAGCCACTTTAAATCAAATCTTACTTTATCTCAAATAGATTCCTATCTAGTATCTACCATCAAATCTTTATTTAAAATTGTTCACCACTTTAAGGTGGTGTGATGTGACCGTCCATAGATCAAATTAAAGTGCTAATCTTAATTTTACATAGAAAGGTATATATTCATGGTGCCTTTCAATGATGAAGGGCTTTGGAAATAATCACATTTCAGTTGAAAATAATAAATTAATTATATACTTTTTAAAAAAAAGTTAAATAAAATATTGTATATTCAATCAAATTTATGTTATTAATAATAAATCTAAATTATTATATTGACAAGAAACATTATTTGAATGTAAATTTTCAAATTTACACATTTCTAAAAAAACATGTTAAATAAAATATTAGATTTTCAATCAAATTTATGCTATTAACGATAAATGAAGGGCTTTGAAACTTAATCACATTTTAATTGAAAATAATAAATTAATTATATACTTCTTAAAAAAACATGTTAAATCAAATATTATATTTTCAATCAAGTTTATGTTATTAATAATAAATCTAAAATTATCATATTGACAAGAAACATTATTTGAATTTAAATTTTCAAATTTACACATTTCTAAAAAAACATGTTAAATAAAATATTAGATTTTCAATCAAATTTATGTTATTAACGATAAATCTAAAATTATCATATTGTCAAGAAAAATTATTTGAATACATATTTTTAAATTGGAGTTTGAATATTTTTAATAAAGTTAGTTCACCATTAAGTTAGTCCATTTTTTAATATAAATTATATGTATTATATGAAATTAATAACATTGAATCAATATTATAATGAATACAATATATTTATAACAACGATAATATTATAATGAAAATAAAGGTTAGAAATAATGTTTTATAATACAAGGAATACACCAGTAACATTATGTCCTTTCAAAATACGAATTAAAGTTTGTTTTGACTCATAACTACAAAACCTAGTCACGAATCGGGTAGCAAAAGATATAACATGTTCTAAGGAAATAAAGTTTGTTTTGATTCGTAACTACAAAACCTAGTCACGACTGGGTAGAAAAAGATATAACATGTTCTAATTGGCTAGGAAAGAACCACTAGATACAAGGTTCAGGTCGATTAGGGCCACTGCCATAAACAAACCACACATGAAACCACCAATGAGTATTGTTAATATTAATATGTCTACTCTTGCATCAACACAATGCAATCGTCATAAATTTTACAAATGAATACGACTACAAACTTCACCATTCTGTCGTTTAGGATAAAGAATATAGTTGATGTTGTCTGGGGGTAAGAATAAGGTTGCGGATGTTGTGAATTATTGCAATGTACCATAGTCTTTTCACCATCAGTGTGCCATGCCTCGAACTAAACCGAAACTCATAACAAGACAAGGAGAGTAAGTCACAACCCGCAACCTGTACTTTTACTGGAAACTACAAAGTGTAACTTTGGAACCTCCATATGCAGCACACAATTCCGAGGATAAATATTTGAACCCAAGGTGCAAGTCCAAAAAAAGTTTTAAAGGGTGTCACATAAAACTTGCAAACACACCCAAACAAATAAATCATCACAAACTTAAGTTAGGGCTTCCAAGAGGAAGGCATAATAGCCAGGTAGGTGTATGGAAATGATAAAAACAATTATCAATATCCTTCAACCAACGACATGCAACCTCGTTAGCAAATGTGGGAACAACCATCAATAGAGCATTATCTCCTAAGAAATTGCAACATCAATCAACAGGATCTGAACCTGACAAACCAATTCCTCCTCCTCCTCCCCGCCCCTCCCTCCTCCCTTCCCAGCATCCCTCCTCCCATCCTGCGGCCCTCTACCCCCTCCTCCTCCATCGTTGAGCTCTCTAGGGCACCAAAGGTTCGCCCCTCATGAGTAGCGTGATTTCCTCCTCCCCTTCTCCTCCACCACTGAGCTTGCTAAGGCACCAAAGGGTCACCCCTCACGAGCATCGCAATTCTCAAAATCACGTCGCTCATGAGGGTTAGGCCTTTGGTGCCTTAGCGATATCAATGAAGGAGGAGAAGGGGAGGAGGAGCATGCAGGAGGGAGGAAGAGGAGGCAGAGGGGCGTACGGAAGGGAGGAGGGAGTGGAGCTCTGCTCCCTCCTCCCTTCCCTACGCTCCTCCATCCCCAGTATTTGATTTGCTAAATTATCTACACGAAATTCCTGCATGTGAGCATTCACATCCATGATAGACACAAGATACTGGAAATATTGATAACCTCATTGGATCTCCGTCATTGTATCCTTTAATCTCTTCATTATGTGTCCCATGATATAGTGAAAGATGGGGTTGTGAATATTCCGCGGCATGGGGTTTCCAAACTTCCAAAAGATTGAATTGCCACACAATCTGAATATGAGATTGTGATTGTGAAATTCACGATCAACTTCGTGACATTCTTCCACTATGTCCACAACATCTACCACAAAATCCGCAAGCTCGTGAATCCAATCGAACACCGAAAGGAAGACGCTTTTCTCTCCAATGTTGATTATCAGGGATTTAATGTGAACAAGCTCATGACAAAATAATTCAAAATCTTCTCTGAAACTAATAATCAAGGACAACTATTGCACTAATTCGTGAGCAGTTACCAACAGCTGGAGTCACCAGTTCATTGTATTATGAAGAAGAGGTCACACAATGTTTGTTACTCCACTTAGCTCAGCTCTGACATAAATATAGGAAGTGGAGGAGGACGAAGTTCTGAAAATAAGTGGTGAACGAAAGAAAGAAGAGGAAAATAATGGAAAGTGGGGATATTTGGGACGCCCTTACGGTAAATTCCTTGGTCATTTGGATTTGCCAAAAAATTCCAATGTGAAGGACGCCAAGGGTGAAATGGAGAACGGAGTGCTCACTATTACCGTCCCAAAACTCTCTCAACATCCTCCAAAACCCACAATTATGACCAAAATCGATCCTTAACTAGAAAAAAAAATTGGAGATGCAGACCGTATCTAGAGGTCTACGTTTGATGTTGCATTGACTCCTCCCAGCTATATAACCTCATCGATGATACACACACTGGAATTTATGGTGATCACTTTGGTTTATAAGCCACCCATCTCAAGCTCCTTTGAATGGACACTCAACAAAGATCAAACCATCTAAGCAATAAAAAACAATTAAAAACTAACTTCTATGTTACAACATGTTACAATGGGTATCGCTTCGACATTTACTAGGATTTAGATCGTGTAGCTAAGTTTCTTCTGTGAAATTGCCTCTGTATTAATTAATAATTGTGAAATACTGTGCCATCCATCCCATAAAAAAGGTTTATTCAATAAAATATGCCTTCATTGAATTTGTTTGTTTCGAAGATCTCCGTAAGGAGTACTTCTAAGGTGTGTTGATTACAAATAAGCCAATGAAATTATGAAATTACTAGCTCCACTGAACAATTTGATAATGTAAGTGGCCATTTTGCTGCAAAATATACGGTTTTCAAATATTTCGAACTGTCGAGAAAGACCGAATGATCCCCGTCCACTAGAGAAGAAGCCTGACTCTAATGTTGAACCCTATGACACTGAAAAGCATATTATCTAGGGCATCATAAACATAAATTAAGAGTCTTATGATCAATTGAAACAAAAATGGAGGCATGGAAGATCCCATGTGAGTTTGGGCCAGACCTTTGAATTTGTTTGGAAACTGAGTCAAATCCCCTTACTGTCCTTTCCCTCTCTTGGGCAGGCAACGAAGGTTGAGTCAATAGTGGAAAAATAGTTTAAAAAGGGGCATAATACTGTTCAGAAACCAAAAAAACAAATCTTGGATTTATGCAAAACGCCTCCTCCATCCGTGCAACGGGACCAAATGAATCTACAGAAAAGGCCAAAAGTAGTATAAGTAGGGATGACAGGACGGGAAAAGGTAATCGAAGTTTACCATCACACCTTCGAAGACAACATAAATTGTATAACCTCTGTCGAGCGAAACTGGCTGAGGGCAACCCGCAACACCACGGGTCTTGTACCATGCTCGATGGCTTGTACTCGATTCAGTTCTTTGTAAGGAAGGGTGTGGTTTCAAAATACAATTCCATGGGGTATTAAAGTGAATTTTGGGTGTAGAAAAAAAAATAGGAGATGCTAAGGGCAATCTTTCTATTTATTCACTGTCTAATTTTATTTTTTATTTTGGTTGGTTGTTCATCAGAGTTGTTTGAAACAATATTTCCATGTGCTTATTGAAATAAATAGTAGGTTTATTGACAACCGTATAATGAAGCTTTGAATGTTTATTGTTTATTTTCATAAAATTGGGGTATCTTCCACCCTTTATTTATTAAGTTTCTTGTCTTATTCTTACTTCTGATTGTTTGTAAGGGTGTGGCTTCAGACAAATTTTCCATGAGTGTATTCAAATAAATTTTGGGTGTATTGAAAATGGTATAATGAAGCTTTGATTGTTTAAAAAGAAAATTTCAATAAAGTTTTGGTATCTTCCTAGGATGGGATGTTAATGAAGATCTCTTTGTTATTTTATTTTCATAATGGTTATCCTCAAGTTGCGTGAGGGTTGTATGTTATTGCTATTCAAGCCATTATTTATATGACATATTTATGAATTTTTTTTAAAGAATTTATACTAAATTGGATTACAAAAGTACATATATTTCAATCTTGATGTTTCTATCGTAATTAAAAAAATGTTGTGAATTTTGATCAAGTAATAAATAGTTTGATGATAAAATGTGTATTACGATTTCTAACTTTTTGGAGGCCTAAACAAATCCCTTATCTTTTAATGATAATATAATAGTTTCAAAAAAATATCCTTTAATGATAATAAACAGTTTGAAATTTTTTCTTAGGTTTTCCTTTATTTAAGAAACATTTTAAAAATATTTTTTTTTCATTTGCTCAAGGAAATATTTCTATATATATTCCTTAATTGGATAACAAATTATTCCTTCTTCAATGTTCTCTACACAATACACTCTCAACCATTGTTTCTTAACATAAAGTGTTGCCTATGGT
This sequence comes from Pseudotsuga menziesii, assembly GCA_001517045.1. NCBI lineage: Eukaryota > Viridiplantae > Streptophyta > Pinopsida > Pinales > Pinaceae > Pseudotsuga > Pseudotsuga menziesii. The sequence continues at coordinate 28,365 of LPNX010091605.1, forward strand.
TTTATTACTCAAACAACCCTTTCAAAATTCTTTAATTCCTTTTCTAAATATATTTTAGATATTTTTTGGGCCATGATGAAGGAAATAATTTCTACAAGGTTTCCTCAATAGGATAATGCATTATGCCCCTTATATCTTCCATGCACAAACTTATTTTTCGACACAATGTGGTTTCTATGGTTTTATTACATGACTTAGGGTTATTCTTGATAGTAACTTTAGAATGAAGAATCTATATTAATTCTCTTAAGATAATTTTATGTTGTTGGGGGATTTAGGGGGTTAGGGAGGGTTGTTTTAATTTTCTTTTAATGTATTGTTGTTGGGGGGTTTACGGGGTTAGGGGGTGTTTTAATTTTTATTTTTTTCTTAATGTAATGTAATGAGGGGGTTATGGGGTTAGATTTTTTATTATTATTATTATTATATTCAGTCCTTCATCTGCAGAAAATATACATTCTGATGGGGTGTCTGAATCCATGGATTAATTTGAATAATTTCACATGAAACATTTTCGATGTTTTTTATTAGTATGATGTTTGTAATTGAACCTCTAAAGGAGTTTTTGAATATTTATATGAATAATTTGTTCTTGTATGGTCTAATATATGATTTCATTATGAATCACAACATAATTTGTTTGATTTTATATGGTTAGAGTGGTGAAATTATTTATGAAATATTTTTTTTTGTTTAATATTCAAGTTTCAAAAAAGTTGTAATTTATCTCTTGAACAAATCTTTTTTTTCCAATTTAGGGGTTGATTTCAAAGTTTTTGAAAAAACTACTATGGAGTGTTTAGGCCATGGCTCTATTTTTTACCCCGAAAAAAAAATGTGTATACTGGTATCATCACTTGTCTATTTGGGGGGTGTTTTTGGTGTTTTTTTATGCAAAAATCATCATTTTTATGGCTATAGTTCGCGTTCTTAGTATAAAGTTCTCATTTCATAGTATAAGTGGTTTACAACAAGCTATGATGGATTGGCAAAATGTGAGGCAAGGTAAGGGACAAAGTGTGCAATATTACACACAAGAATTTTGAAAAAGAGCATTTGTACTTGGTATACCTCTCTACACCCAGGAAACTCTTCTCAAATATATAGGAGGATTGCATAGTTATTTACATAATATGATATTAATGTTTAATCCGACTAACCTTAATGAGGTGTGTGTTCAAACAACTCACATAGAGACAAAGGGGACGAATACTAAAGAAAACTTTTCCAAGAAACCTTTCAAACCTTGTGGAAACAAGTCTAAAGGTAAGCGAAAAGGTAAACACACAAATACTATGAAGAAGGAAGGATATAAACCTACCTATACTCATTGTCAGAAGAAAGGTCATGATGCTTCCAAATGTTGGAAAATTCATCCGGAACTCAATCCTGAGAAGTTTCGGAATAAAGAAGATAAAAAGACTAATGCGGCAGCAATCCAACATGGTTTGGGGTTAGACTTTGGGGATGAAACTAAGGTGATTGCTACAAGCATTCAAGGTAAAATTCATTCTTGTTATGTTTCAAGAAATGAACCTGTCGTTTATGAAAGAAAAAGGAGTGAGTTATTTCATATTAGAGTAATATCCAAACATACAAAAATTGATACTCTTTTTTATAGTGGATCACAAGCAAACCTCATTTCAAAAGAAATTGTTAAGGAATTACAGTTGGAAACTAAGCTACACCCTAAGCCATATCCACTTGGATGGGTATGTGATAATGCACAATTACAAGTTACAAAATAGTGTAGACTTAGCTTTTCCATCACTTCTGGATTTGTGGATGAGGTAGATATAGATGTGGTTCCATTGGATATCTGTGGTATTGTGTTGGGCAGTCCATACATGTATGATAGGAAGGCTATATTTTGCAGGGAAGATAACAAGTATCAACTCACTAAATATTGTATTTAATATATTGTTCTTGCACATCACATGAAAACTAATCTTTCTTTAGTTTCTGTAAATAAAATGAAGAGGTTAATGAATGCAAGTAAGAACTTGTGCTTATGATAGTAAAAGAAAAATATGTTGAACAAATTGAATCCGTTAAAGGTTGTGATCCTAAACTTAAAAAGGACTTGATAAAGGTGGTATCTGATTATGATATTTTGTTTCAAGAGCCTAAAGGATTGCCTCCTAAAAGGGAAATTCAACTACTGCCATATGCACCTCTTCCTAATATTGGTATGTACAAGTCTTCCATTGTTAATAATGCAGAGATAAAGAAACAGGTTCAAGAATTGATTGAGAGAGGGGTCATTCCACCAAGTTCCTCTTCGTGTGGATCACCAATTGTTTTGGTGCCAAAGAAGGATGGCACATGGCATATGTGTGTTGATTATAGGGAACTGAAAATAATTACAATAAAGAACATGTATCCTCTTCCTCGAATTGATGATATTTTGGATTAGTTAAAATGCAATATTTTTCACTAAGTTACACTTAAGAAGTGGCTATCATCAAATCCCTATTCATGACAATGGTATTTGGAAAACACTTTTTAAAAACAAACAGGGATTGTATGAATGGATGGTAATTCCATTTGGGCTTTGTAATGCACCCACAACATTTATGAGGATGATGAATGATGTGTTTAGGCCCTTCATTAAAGATTTTGTTATAGCCTACTTAGATGATATTTTTATTTTCAGTCGAACTTGGGAAGAGCATGTCAAGCATGTTAAATAAGTATTGGATGTACTTGTAAGGGAAAAATTGTACCTAAATATGTCTAATTGTGAATTTGGAAATACATATTTAGTATATCTAGGTTACATTGTAGAGGGTGGTGAATTGAAAATTGATCCCTCTAAAGTTGAGGTCATTGTAAACTGGCCCAAGTCAAATAATGTAACATATGTAAGAATCTTATTGGGAGCAGTCCAATACTGGAGGAAGTTCATTGTGAACATCTCCTTCATAGATTCTCCTTTACATGCTTTGACAAGCGTGAACAAAGTCTTTCAGTGGGAAGAAAAGGAACAAAAATCCTTCAACACAGTGAAAGAAAAGATCAGCACAACTCCAATACTTGCACTGCCATATCTACAACAACCATTTGAGATAGAATTTGATGCTAGTGGTTATGCAATGGGAGCAGTCTTAATGCAACATAAAAAACCAATATGTTATCATCCCAAAACTTTCCCTAAAACAATAATCAACTATCCAACCTATGAAAAAGAGTTGTATGCATTAGTACAAAGTGTTAAAAAGTGGAAACATTACCTAATGGGTAAAGAAACAATCATACATACCGATCATAAGCCACTACAATATTTACAATTACAAACTAAGCTACAACAATCAAGGCATCTCAGATTGATGGTTTTTTTACAACAATTTCATTTGGTTATTAAGTATAAGAAAGGAATTTAGAACAAAGTTGTAGACATGCTATCTAGACCTCCAACAAATGCTTCTATTGTCATTCAACAAATTCCTTTAGTTCATGCAAGTTATGTTGAACAATATACTAAGGATGGAGATTTCAAAGAAGTTTATGAATCACTAAGGCATGGCTATCAGAATGAAGAATTGAACTATCATATCAATCACAAGTTGTTGTATCATCTTGGTAAAATCTGTATTCCACAAAGTGAAAGAGTGCATGTGATAAGATAAGCTCACACTTCTCTCACTTCAGGAAATTTTGGAGTAGGTAAAACTATAGCACAATTAAAAAAGTTTTTCTATTGGCCTCAAATGAATGATACAATGTCCAAATATGTAAAAGGTTGCACGTTATGTGTGCAACAAACAAACCCAGTAACAGAAAGTTAGGCTTGTGCACTCCACTTCTAGTTCCTTCTCATCCATGAGAAAGTGTTTCGATGGATTTTGTAGGAGGTTTACCAATGTCTAGAAAAGGACATGACTATTTGTATGTTGTTGTGAATCGATTCAGTAAAATGTGTATACTCATTCCCTGTAAAAATCAGATCACAGCTAAGATGACTACTCATTTGTTCTTTCAAAATGTATGGGTCCATTTTGGGATTCCTACTTCTATTATTTCTTATCGAGATTCTCGCTTTATTGGGAAATTTCGGTCATATTTATAGGAACTTATGGACACAAAGCCGAAGAAAACCACATCATTTAATACACAAACCGATTGTCAAACTGAAGTGGTCAACTGGACCATGGTACATCTTCTTCGAGGGTGTTATGCTAAGCATCCTAATATTTGGGATGAACAGTTGCATTATGTACAACATGCCTACAACAAAGATATACACTCTTCTACTCAGAAGTTTCAGTTCCAGACATGTTTTGGGTACTTTTTAAAGTCTCATTTAGACTTTTTTTTTTGGAAAAGATATAGTGGAATGTGGAAAGGTTGATGCGAATAAAGCTCTGAAGTTTATTTAGGAAATCCAGTTAATTCATCAAGCAGTGCAGGAATAGGTGGAATCAAGTCAGGCCAAATACAAAGAACGACACGAAAAAGATAGCATAGATCATGATTTTCATATTGGTGATCGAGTATGGCTTCATATCAGCAAAGATGGACTCCAAGATGAAGGTATAAAGTTGAAACCGATATATGGAGCCTTTACAATTTTGGACAAAGTCAGTAATAATGCTTTCTGGTTATAATTGCCTCCTTATATGAAAATGTATTCAGTTGTTAATGTGGAAAAATTGAAACTGTATGATCCTCCTATAGTTGTAGACCAAGATGTACAAGTTCAATCATCTTCTACAGATGAGTTTTCTCCTGAGTATCTCAATGAACTTTAGGAAGATGTAATACTGGACAAGAATGTCAGATCTTCATGAAAAGGAGACATGGAGTTTCTTCATGTGGGGTTAAAAGGAATGCAACCAAGAAAATAAAGGTGGTTAGTGATCGGAAGAGTGAGGGAGTTGTACCCTCACTTATTTTCTAAATGATTTCATGCTTTTGGTGGCACAAAAGCTTCCCAGTAGAAAGGTTTTATCTAGGTGGATCATCTCAAATTCTATCAAAGTTAAAGTATTCAAAATGAAAATAAAATCATACATGATGAAAGATCTCACCATCATCTTTCCAGCGACATTCGTTTCATGCGAAACAACCTCCAGATGAAGAAGTTATTAGCATTTGAAGTTTCGACAAGGAGGGTTAAATAATGGTAAAAAAATTGGTAAAGGTTGGTATCCGAATATTGGTTAGAGGTTAGATTTTATGGGATTTGAACCCTAGACCTCCAAGTACTCATAGTATTCACAATATCCCACTAACCAAAGCCTCCACATGTGTTACTTGTTAAGGATATGGTATAAATATTATTTAAGGTTGTATGGTTTTGGTTATAGAAAAAGGAGGGGGGGGAGAGGGCTTAGCCCTCGACCCCATGCCAACACCGAGGCCCTCATTGTGATGTGTATTATACCATATAGTAAATGGTGGAGCCAAACCTTATCCAATTCAAATGCACCAACCTTAAAATACCATATGCCACCATGTATTATATGCCAACAAACCATATCATAATAAATGCATAGAACCTCATAACCATCATATAACGTGGTTAATATATATGTGTGCCACCTTTTATAAAATGTGTAGGGGAAGGAGAGGCCCACATGTTTCACCCCAAGATCTCTTCCTTCACAACAACGTGTCTTTACCACTAGGCTAACGACCATTCATTGATTAGGCCACGACAAATTATGGTTAAAACTTTGTAGCAGAGGTGCGGAGTTCCAAAATATGTGTGGCCCATCGCCCGTGACCCCAAAGCTATATTTCAAACCTTTAAAAACCCATGAAATAACCATCGATGGGAGAGTTCATAATTTAGCACAATATTTATACAGATTCCAAGACTGAGTGTGGGAACATATCCCGAGGCATAAAGTACAGAAATTAATGTGCACGGTTATCGAGGCAGGAAAGTATAGCCAGTATAGGAAGGGAAAAGGGTGTTCTTGTTTTACGTGCCAGAGGAGGTATTATGAAAATATATTCGAGTTTATACTCATTTTTCTCACAATTTCGCAAGGAATTCATTGGTGTTGTCTATTTCTGCTTCTGACAGACATAATTATGAAGTGTTTCCAGAACACTCAATTGCAAGCTTTTGAATACTTACTAGATCAGCCTTCCCATTGGAAGTGGCCCGGAGATGTAGCCCAGGAGGGGTGAACTCTGTTACCAGTTTTGTATTCTATTTCTGGTTTGCATATATGTTTTTATTTTCTTTGTGAATGATTTAAAGAATTTAAAATTTCTATTGTTAAGTCTATTTTACAAGTATTTAACATGCAAATTCACATGCAAATAAATGGTTAAAAGATCCTAAAATTTTAGATCATCCATGTGTTGAGATGAGACTACTTGCATCTCGGGTGGTTTGAAACAATACAGTTTATACTCTTGTCGCTTCCATTTGAACTTGATGAAGTATTTTAGGTGATTGGTTGAGTAGGTTCCTGTTGCAGCTGCAACTATTTCCCAAATTTTTAAAAAAATTTGGACCCTCCTTTTAATTTTATCTTACATGGATTTGTTTGGGATTGCTGAACTTTGTTGTTCCTCTGCTACAAATTTGGATCTTTTGAGGTTGAATTGAGGTAAATTGTTTACCACTTTCGGAGGTTGAATGATTATCTTTTGTCCAGACTGATGCTTTTGACTGTGAAGTTGAAATTGATGGCCTTTTTTATTTAAAATGATTTCCTTGATTGCTGTCGAAAGTTTATTTATGTCTGGATCGGGGTGGTAGTTCTCTACGCAGCCGCCGTTGCGGAGGGTAAGTAATGAACTTCTCGATGGACAATTCTTATTTTCACTGATGCATTTTTATTTCATTTTTCTTTGGACTGGCGGCTTTCTTATTTTATCGTTGTCGAAGCATTAGTCCTCTATATCACTATCGTTCCAAAGGACAAATAAAGAACAAACCGATGGTTAGTTTTTCTTTCGCCAATTACATGGTTTTATTGGTTCAAACTGTTTGCTTTGCGATGATCTTTTTTTTTAGCACTATCGAAAGTCTTTTGAAGTTTGGTTGAAACTTTAGTTATCTATGCTGCTGCCATTTCGGAGGTTAAACGAACTAATTTCATCACTGCCCAGCCAAGAATCTTTTGAACACTTAACTTTTCTTTGAATTTTCGATGGTTGGTTTTATCGCTATCGAAGGGCAATTGAAGTTTGAATCGGGGCCGTAGTTCTCTACGAAGCCATCGTTGCAAAAGCCAACTAATGAACGTTCCGACGGATTAGTCCTTACACTCACCGATGCCGTGGTTTTATTGTTTTAAATTTTTGTTTTTTCTTTGCGCTATCGGAAGGGTTTTTGACTATTGATCGGAGGGCTAGTCCATTGCGTCACCGACACTGCGGCGGCATTGAGCTCACCATCTCCGACACTTAGACGTTAAAACTTCCGATCGCCACAGTTTTCATTTGAAAGCGGAAGCCTTAGTCTGATTTTTTCCCGCCGTTGCGGCTGAATAGTACACCATCTTTCCGATGTTTAGTTGGTTTATCTGTCGATGCATTTCTAGCTAGTTCCCATTCTTTCGATCACCGATGATGTCCTATTTTTCAAGGAAGTCGTAGTCCTTATGTCTTCCATCGTTGCGGCTCCTTACTGCACTAACCACCCAACTGATAGTGTTTTCGCTCGCCGATGAGAGCTTTATTTTCGTCCGATGCTTAATATTTTTCCTGTCGGTGAGGGTTTTCCCACCTTTCTTGTGTGCTTTTACTCTATTTTCTGATGGCGGTTACTTTGTCATGATTCATGCTTTCATCGAAGGATTTCGATTTGGTCCATATGCGGCCTTGATTGAGATAAAGAGTTTGTTTTTTGGGCTTGTGATTTTAGTTTGGACAGTGGATTTAGCGTAGTTTAAGATACGAACGTGCAGGATTTTCTTGCATTATCATTTTTCATTTCATGCATTAATATTTTTGATAGTTCACTTTACAAGATGTATGTTTTAATACAGTTTGTGTTACTTTGTCAAACGCTAAGTGATCTAAGAACTGGTTATTCATGACAGGGTGATTGCTGATGTAGAGAAGATATGTCTAGAAGACAAAGCAAAAGAAAGTAAGGGTTTGAGATCTCAAACAGATCGATAGCAGCAGAGGCCTGGGCTTGGAAAAAGTTCATCAGTTACCAAGTTGGTCCCTTTTTATAAAGTGCTCTTAAATCTTGATCTGAAATGCAACGTATTGTATCAATCATGAGCACTCACAAAAAGACAAAAGGGTGGGTTTGAACGGTTGGGGGGAGCCCAAAGGTCACCGAGGGGAACCTCAATAGTTTTGCTTGTAGTATAAGTATAATAGAGTTAGATAATGTACGAGGACTTTTTTCGAGATAGATTTGTGAGAGTATGTTGTAAGAAGAACTATTTCCTTTTGCAATAAAGAAATTACAAGTTTCCTGTTGGAGAAATCTTGGTGGAAGATTTCAAATGCTATGCTATGGATTTGTTGAATGTGAACTATTTCATTTTCAGCTGTTGTCCATTAACTATGAGATCGTTCTAACTCTTTGAACCTATGTTCTTGTTATGAATGAGCTCTAGTTTATTCTATGAAATTTCCACTATGAGTAATGAAGGCTTTTCATAAACAATGAGCTATCTTATTGTTCATATATCTATTATTGTTTATGTGTTTTGAATTAAATAACAGCTATCTGTGATTTTTCTTAATGCATGTGCAGAAATACATTACTCATTGATAAATGATAATCTTGCTCCCTAGGGATAGGTTAGATAGTTTTATTTTCTTGTTGTATGTGATTTAGATGCGAGAGAGTTAAGACGAGAGGTAAGAACCTGCGCATCACATTGTGACCACTCCTCGTATTCTCTATCAGTCTGCATTCTTAGATAGGCACTTGCATATGATACTTAAATTCAAAAAACTAAAATATACATGGCGGACCGAGCCGTAACCGGTAAAACCTTTAATTTTGTTACTTGAGCTACGATAGCTGGACCGTAAACCGGACGGATTCCCCATACCAAATAGTAATGGGCTAGTTGGGAACGTTTACTGGGGAGAATCCCTAACTGTTGTTACCTACAAATTTCCAAGCATCAATAGTTTTTAGCACTAGAAGGAGGGAATCGGTGCATGGATGGCCAAGGAAAGTTATTTCCTCGAAATTATTCCACCGGTAATAGTTCTGAGAGCAGTTTGTTTCCTAATCCAATTCCTGAAGAGAAGGGTAAAGAGTTTTTGTATCATGTCGATAATGAAGTAGTTGACGATTTGAGAATATTTACTAGGGCTTATGCGAAGAAGATCGAAGGATTAACAATTATCCCTGTTTTACCCATAAGAGAATATCAAAAGAAAGACCGTCCTATATTGGAAGACGCAGTGTTGGTTGAAGATTTTGAAGAACTGGTAGAAACAGCCTTACAAGAATTTGTTCAACCTCTAAATTTGTTGGACCCAGATACACCTTACTGTTCACCTATTCATACCCCTGTTCATTCACCACCTCACTCTCAACGACCTAACCCACCAAATCCACCACCTTCGTGGAGGGCTAGATCACCACTAAACCTAGCACCTCCTTTGCATGACTTACCTCAGGATTTTGAGAAAATGTTGCCTAAGTTTGACCCAAGTGAAAAGATCTTGGTAGATGATCATTTGCAAAGCTTTTACTTGGCTATAGAAGGACTACGGGCTGGAGAACATGAAGATGTAGTCTGCAGATTGTTCCCTCATACCCTGAAAGGAGCAGCAGCCTCATGGTATTTTGCTCTGCCTACAAACTCAATCACAAGATGTGATACTTTTGAAAGAATATTTCGAAGTAAATATGCAGTCCAAAAAACTCATGCAGCTCTGATGAAAGGGTTATGCGCTTTAAAGAAAGAACGAAAGGAAAAAGTGCATAGTTTCGCTCAAAGGTTCGCTGCTTATCTAAAGAATTTTTCTGCGACTGATAAACCATCTGATAAAGTTCTGAGTGAATACTATACTTCAGCTTTAGGGCCTGAATTGGCCATGTTTGCCAACATGTCAGTCAAACCTACATTGTCAGAAAATTATGAAGAAGCCGAAAGGGTAGAAGCTGAAAAAGAGAGCATAGAAGATTATCCTGAGCAATCGGGAGAAAAAACTTTTGGTAAGAAAGCATTGTTACTGACTAAGCCTAAGGATGAGCAATCACATGAATTTGAAGGGATGGTAAAGATGATGCAGAAGCTATCCAACAAAGTGATCGATTTGGAGAAAGAAAAGGAGGCTCATAAAGCATACAAGCCTTACTATAAAAGGAGAGAGGACAACAATCAATCTAAACCTCCTCCACACAGTTCTGCATCAATGAATTTAACTAAGGTGGGTATGGATAATTTTTGCACCTTTCATCAACAGCCTTGTCACGTCCCCATCCTTCCGACAGGCGAAGAGGATGCGACCCCATGGCGTTAACCATCCGGGCTAAGAGCCCCATGAACATGTACATGCATAAAATTGTTGAAACAGAATGCTGAAAGAGATGCATTGAAGTAAAACATGCACATTTGCAATTGTTTATCATACACAGCTACCATTATTTATCAGACACGGTGGAAACATCATACATTCATACATGCATTCATTCAACATGTCCATAACATTCATTAACAAAAAATATGGTTGTAGAAGTAAAAATGGACAAGACCGCTTATCTTATGCTGAACTCGTTCCGCAACCAGCTATGTCGCTGCAACGTTCCACCCAAGCATAGGCCAGCGTGCTCCTTAATCTCTCAGCAGCGATGCCACCCCTGAGCTGGGAATGATTCTCCAAGGAATAAGGGAACTAGTAGGCTGACACATAGCCAAGGATACACAAAACATAGCCAAGCCAACACAGTTGGGTTTATCAGGCCATCCAGGAGTAGGGAAAGGCTAAATGCTAAGCTGGTGAGCTCATTACAGAGCCAAGAACACCCCCACTAGAACTAGCCTGGCTTCTAAGACATCCACACACACCCAACACAAGGAATCAGTCCCTTCTCTGCTACACAGTCCCTCAGGCCCCGCATTCGCTTCCAGTGATCTTCAGGGGTTGTGGAGAAGAAAGCCATCCCTCTAGCTCTGTCTATGTGGTTTCCAATTACCAGGTTATCAAGAAAACCAAGCCTCCATCCCTGCTCCCTACACAGTCCGAAGACCAACCATTGCACGTATGCAATCAATCAGTTGTTCTAGCTTAGCAGGGGAAACGAATCCTGAGTCGTTCTTGGCCCTATCGTGGCCAAAACAACTCCCAAACGAATTACAACAGTCCTCAAATGTAACAATAAACACAGCTCATGACATGGGAAGACAACAGTCCCAGCAAGAAACGTATCAACATATACAATCACCACATGGGGAAATCAGCAGTCCATTTTGGACAACTAAGGAAGTGGAAAAGACTTACACAGTCCCTCACTGGGGAAGAAAATACATACTCTCAACCTGTGCGTGAGGAAAGCTTGCACCCGACCCCAAAACACAAAGGAAAAACATACCCGATTCCACTCTGGGGAAAACCTGAATGACCACCGATAAGCGGCTCCCCTCTTGGCTGCGTGGGATCCAGTAGAACAACTGCCTGTGCATGAGGATGAACAAAACGACAGGAAATGGCTTCTGCGTGAGGATGACACCGACCTCTGCACGTGGATGAACAGACTGTGGAGATAATGCGTGGTGAAGTGGATGAATGAAGGGCGTGAGCGGTTCAGCACTGTTGTGGAAGAAGAGTGGTATCCCCTCCGTGAGTGTTAGCAGTGGTTTCTCTTCCATTGTGAAGTCAACCATGAGTGGAGTGTGCGTGTGGGAAAGGACTGACAGTCCTGCCACACCCACCCCCAAAACAATAACTGCCTCAACCACCAATAGCAATTCTCAATTGTGGTGGTTGGATAAAACAAGGAAATATGACACATGGCTTTGTCCCTCACTGGTCAAGGTTTAACAATTTCCCACCCTTATCCTTGGGAAAACCATGCCCCTTCTCAATTTAGTTGCTGCGATCGTAGCTGGTCGGGTTTATTTTAATTAAAGATGCATATTTACATGCTGACAATTCAATATGTATGTCGCATGCCCCGATATACCATCGGTGACAAATTTAAATCCAAGACATAGCATAACCAATCAATGGTGGGGCCTTGGCCTTTAGCTCCACACCATGATCATTTACAATATATACATCATATACATCTAATGCAACGGGGTCAAAACCAGGGTGTTACAAGCCTCATTCTGAAAAAAATTGCCCTCAATGGATCAATTCGATGACATTAGTAATGAATCAGCTATTGGACTCTAAACTAATAGAAGCTGATGATGAGGAAGAAAAGGGTAATAAATCCACAGAAAAACAAGAGGATGATGCTCTTGTTTTATGGGACTGTGTCTCACTTTTTGATACGGAAGACGAAGGTTCTATGAAACATGAAGAGATATCAGAAACAAATGTGACAACAAGAAGTCAAGGTTTGTTAAATAAAGACAATTCAATACTTCCAAAGATTAAGAAATTTCAAGAGATATGAAGAAAAGATAGAAAAACAACACAGATGATAAGATACCTGAATTTACCATTACCAAACAAGTCAACATGCCTGATAAGCCTATTGAAGACAAAGTTGATAATGTCAAGGAAAATCTCAAAGCACCTGAGATGGGGTACGATATTGTGGAGGACATTAAAAGGCCTAAGGCAAATATTTCGTTATTTGAAATGTGTAATGTACCTCAACAGAAAGAAAAATTGTTAAAAGCGCTTGAAGTACCAAAGGAAGAGCTTCCCATTAACAACCAACCTGTAGAAGAAATTGTTGAAGCAAGTGTGGGAGGTAAGGCTAGGTTTAAAACCCCACCATTCCTCTTGACTTTTGAGATTTTAAACCATAAGGTGCACAATTGTTTAGTAGACTTAGGGTCAGCAGTCAATGTTATGCCACTTTCAGTCTGCAAAAAGATCAATGGACAACCTAAACCCACTACCTGGAAGGTTACTCAGCTAGACAGGACCAATGTGAAAGTAGTCAGGGAAATGGAAGATGTTCTGATTCGCTTATATGCCAATGAAAAGATATGTCATTACATTGATATTGTGGTAGCAGACATGCCTAATGTTTATGGACTTGTTTTGAATCGAGACTGGTCAACAAGACTAAATGGGTGTTTCGCATCAGATTGGTCACATCTGTGGTTGCCTCATAAGGGAAGTCCAAATCAGATAAAAATATTAAGAGAGCCCCACATGAAGCACAATGTTACTCAATTGGAAGAAAACAATGAACCAGTGAATTCTGTATTGGGAAATTATCTAATTGAGCTAGAACCGGGAAACTACCAAGCAAAAGAAGCTAGCAGTACACCAGACACCCAGCCCGATCTCCTTCAATTTTCACGGGCTGATGAGATTGATTGTAAAATAGTAGATGTAGTTTTTGATAATGGGTAGGCCTTTTTCATTTTGCAGTCAAGCCTAGCCCCTCAACTTACAAGCTGCCAAATTTACAAGGGTGGGTAGAGAACTGACCAGTTAGTGGTTTAGTTCTCGAACTTTATTTTTCTTGGTTTTTATTTCTTGATTATATTGCACATAAATAAATTGATTTGGTTGTTTATTTTTTATTTATTTTATTTATGTTTGTTTTAGTTGGATTTTGATTGATTTCAATAAAAGAAGCAAATTTTTGGTTGCATGGAGAGCATCAGATTTCTGGATTAACCAAACTCCTTGATCATAAGACTGTGTATTATTGATTTATTTGAAAGAATTCTTCTAGTTTAGTAGTTTTCCTAAATGGTCATGAACACATTGAAATCCTACTTAATCCTTGTAAAATAACTCAGGATCAAAAGGTCTGGAATACTATATCGAGGCTCCATCCATCTCACATTTAAATATGTCTGAAGGAGTGACAGGAAGGATCCATGGAAAGGAAGCAGGGTAAACAGTATATTATATATAAACGATCCCATGCTAAGATTTGAAAGCCAAAAAGGAAAGTAAGAGTCAAGAAATATCCTAAGAAAGCAATGTGTATCAAAACAAAGTACTGAACCATATGAGTACAAAATCGCCAAAGTTCTTCTCCGTCCGTGAGCTGAAAATTAAATATATCTCTCACATAAAAGGACACTATGGATAGAGGAGCCTGAATAAAAATTCAGAAAGAAAGGCATGTAGGAGGACTCAAAAAGGACAAAAGTCCAAAAGCACAAAAACTGCAAAATAGCATGGGAATGAGGAACAAATGAATATTTATGTTTACCATATGTTACGATCATGTGGTGTCCAAGCTGGAAGCCACCCAAAGACAGAGGTAAAAAATGAAACTCATATTCCTGGCCTCAAAAGAGTTATCTTGACTTTGAAATCTTGGTTTCCATTTTCCTAAATTGGACTATAATCAATGATTGAAAGTACATACATTTGCCATTTGGAAATCTAGACATCTAGAAGAATTCAACATGTTGGTTTTATTGTCAAACAATCTTTTACTTAAGAAATTGTCCAGAGATCTGGGTTCACCAGGTAGTCGCCAATTGTTGCAGCTGCAACTATTTCCCAATTTTTTTTAAATTTTGGACCCTCCTTTTAATTTTATCTTGCCTGGATTTGTTTGGGATTGTTGAACTTTGTTGTTCCTCTGCTACAAATTTGGATCTTTTGAGGTTGAATTGAGGTAAATTGTTTACCACTTTCGGAAGTTGAATGATTATCTTTTGTCCAGACTGATGCTTTTGACTGTGAAGTTGAAATTGATGGCCTTTTTTATTTAAAATGATTTCCTTGATCACTGTCGAAAGTTTATTTATGTCTGGATCGGGGTGGTAGTTCTCTACGCAGCCATCGTTGCGGAGGGTAAGTAATGAACTTCCCGATGGACAGTTCTTATTTTCACCGATGCGATTTTATTTCATTTTTCTTTGGACTGTCGGCATTCTTATTTTATCGCTGTCGAAGCATTAGTCCTCTATATCACCGCTGTTTCGGAGGACAGATAAAGAACGGGCCGATGGTTAGTTTTTCTTTCACCGATTATGTGGTTTTATTGGTTCAAACTGTTTGCTTTGCGATGATATTTTGTTTTAGCACTATCGGAAGTCAGTTGAAGGAACTTTAGTTATCTATGCTGCCACCGTTTCAGAGGTTAAATGAACTGATTTCATCGCTGCCCAGCCAAGAATATTTTGAACACTTAACTTTTCTTTGAATTTTCGATGGCTGGTTTTATCGCTATCGGAGGGCAATCGAAGTTTGAATCAGGACCGTAGTTCTCTACACAGCCACCGTTGCGGAAGCCAACTAATGAACGTTCCGACGGTTTAGTCCTTGCACTCGCCTATGCCGTGGTTTTATTGTTTTAACTTTCTGTTTTTTCTTTGCGCTATCGAAAGGGTTTTTCACTATTGATCGGAGGGCTAGTCCATTGCGTCGCCAACACTGCGGCGGCGTTGAGCTCACCATCGTCGACACTTAGTCATTAAAGCTTCCGATCACCACAGTTTTCATTTGAAAGCGGAAGCTGTAGTCTGGTTTTTTCCCGTCGTTGCGGCTGAATAGTACACTATCTTTCCGATGTTTAGTTGGTTTATTTGTCAATGCATTTCTAGCTAATTCTCATTCTTCCAATCGTCGATGATGTCCTATTATCGCGGAAGTCGTAGTCCTTATGTCTTCCGCCATTCCAGCTCCTTAGTGCACTAACCACCCGACTGATAGTGTTTCTGCCCGCCAATGAGAGCTTTGTTTTTGTCCGATGCTTAGTATTTTTCCCGTTGGTGACGATTTTCCCGCCTTTCTCATGTGCTTTTACTCTGTTTTCTGATGGTGGTTACTTTGTCATGATTCATGCTTTCATTGGAGGATTTCAATTTGGTCCAGATGCGGTCTTGATTGAGATAAAGAGTCTGTTTTTAGGGCTTGTGATTTTAGTTTGGACAGTGGATTTAGCGGAGTTTAAGATACGAATGTGCAGGATTTTTTTGCATTATCATTTTTCGTTTCATGCATTAATATTTTTGATAGTTCACTTTACAAAATGTATGTTTTAATACAGTTTGTGTTACTTTGTCAAACGCTAAGTGATCTAAGAACTGGTTATTCATGGCAAGGTGATTGCTGCTGTAGAGAAGATATGTCTAGAAGACAAAGCAGAAGAAAGTAAGGGTCTGAGATCTCAAACAGATCGATAGCAGCAAAGGCTCGGGCTTAGGAAAAGTTCATCAGTTACCAAGCTGGTCCCTTTTTATAAAGTGCTCTTAAATCTTGATCTAAAATGTAACGTATTGTATCAATCATGAGCACTCACAAAGAGACAAAAGGGTGGGTTTGAACGGTTGGGGGGAGCCCAAAGGTCACCGAGGGGCAGCCCAAGAGTTTTTCTTGTAGTATAATTATAGGAGAGTTAGATAGTGTACGAGGAATTTTTCCTAGATAGATTTGTGAGAGTATGTTGTAAGAAGAACTATTTCCTTTTGCAATAAATAAATTACAAGTTTCATGTTGGAGAAAGCTTGGCGGAATATTTCAAATGCTATGCTATGGATTTGTTGAATGTGAACTATTTCGTTTTCAACCGTTGTCCATTAACTGTGAGATCGTTCTAACTCTTTGAACCTATGTTCTTGTTATGAATGAGCTCTAGTTTATTCTATGAAATTTCCACTTTGAGTAATGAAGGCTTTTCATAAACAATGAGCTATCTTATTGTTCATATATCTATTAATGTTCATGTGTTTTGAATTAAATAACAGCTATCTGTGATTTTTCTTAATGAATGTGCAGAAATACATTACTCATTGATAAATGATAATCTTGCTCCCTAGGGATAGGTTAGATAGTTAGTTTTATTTTCTTGCTGTGTGTGATTTAGATGCGAGAGAGTTAAGACGAGAGGTAAGAACCTGTGCATCACATTGTGACCGCTTCTCATATTCTCTATCAGTCTGCATTCTTAGATAGGCACTTGCATATCATACTTAAATTCAAAAAACTAAAATATACACGGTGGATCAGGCCATAACCGATAAAACCTTTAATTTTTTTACTTGACCTACGGTAGCCGGACCGTAAACTGGACGAATTCCCCATACCAAATAGTAACGGGCTAGTTGGGAACGTTTACTGGGGAGAATCCCTAACTGTTGTTACCTGCAAATTTCCAGGCATCAACAGTGCCCAACGTTTGTAACCATTGGATTCCCATAACAATATCTACCCCTTGCAACGTAAGGTGTAGAGTTATGATTCGAACTTAAAGTCATGTATCTAAAGTTTCACCTTGTGGCATTTTCCAACTTTTCCAATTTTCTTTCCATCCGCGACCATTACCTTCATGTCTGGAACTGGGTGCACAAATAACTTGAGTTTCCTTGCAACCTTTATGTCAAGGAAATTGTGGGTGCTTCTGGTATATACTAGTATTGTAACATTATCATTTTTTATATGCCCTTTTAGATTTAGTGTATGTGGTTGGCTAATACCTGTCATGGCTACCACGGATATTCTGGGTGTGTCATCAATTTTGGGTGCAATATTTGGGGTAGCCTCTTGTTCACTCTCTGATTCTTCTTCTTCTTCTGACTCACTATTCTTTTCTGCCTCACAAGTGTATAACTTTTTTGAATTGTACTCTAGGTGACACTTGTGTTTAGGATTCCACTTGTCTCTACATCGTCAACATCTTCCTTCTTTCATTCGTTGACTTTCCAGGCTCTTTCTGTCGTCTCTTATAGGTGGTGGAATGCACTTGTTATTATATGCATCTATTGGCAAATGCATGCTCTTCTGTAAGTATGAATTCCCATTATTTGATTGGAATTTCTCAAATTTGGCTTCGGTTGCTTTTTCTTTTCATATTTCCACCTCGACATTTGGTATGTCATGAATTTTTTATTCCTTTTGTATATATGGATTTAGGCCTCCCAAGTAGGTTTCTAATCGTTGTTTGTCAGATATCCCAAACACTCTGGTTGCAATGGATTCCCACTGGTGCGTGAACTCTTCGACGCTTCCCCTTTGTTGTAATCTAGTAAGCTTTGAGAATAATTTGTCCTCTGTGATTCCTTGAAACCTTTTTAAGAAGTCATTCTTGAACATATTATGGGTGTATGAGAAATTGTCTCCCTTCCACCACATATACCAATTGTAGGTATATCCTTCGAGGTGCATTGATGCATACTTAACATTTTCCTCATGCATTGTAATTTTGTATATGTCGAAGTACTCCTCTGCTTTATTCAACCAGGTGACACATTTGTCTTCCCCTCTGTTATATTTCATCATTTCTATTTTTATCTAGGCGAGTACATTATGAACGACTGATATTGAGTACTTTTCGGTCTGTGTGTTGGTGACTCTGAGTTGCGAGATGAAGTGACCGATTTATCCGAACCAGGTTTTTCATGTTTTTGGTCTTTATTGTCTCGCATATTTTGTAATATCACCTTGACACCTTTTTGGGTCTCAACCAATTTTAGGTCAACCATTTTATGTTCCTTGCTCATAATGTTGAACTTGTCGTCCATTTTAGTGTTTTGGTTGGGATATTTTATATATAAATGTAAGATTTGTGTTTTTTATTTATTTTTATTTATTTTGTAATAGTTAATTTTGTTTATTTGTTTTTTCTACATTTTTTTTTCATATATATGTTGTTGGTTTTTTTTCTTTGATATTTAGGTGCAATGCTTGTGGTTTTATACTTGTTTTATTAATTATATATTTAGTCTTTTCTTTGTCTTCTTTGTTTTTGCTTTTCATTTGCATTTATACATGGAAACTCATTGCTCTTTCATAATGGGGTAATATTTAGTGTATGAATTTCGTATTTTGTTTTCGACAAATTCTCATCCTTTCTAAGGTAACAATGCATGTGATATTTTTAAGGCACTTCCATGTTCTCAATATTCATGGATTAAAATAGGGTTCCCACATTTGGGGACAATTCATATGTGTTAGTTAGCATTTTTTGGTGTCCCCTACCTTAGGTCATATGTATGCAAGTGGTTTCCCCTCTTTTGATGTCTAGTACCTAGGTAAGGTTCTTAGCCTCTTTGTTTAAAATCTTTATTTATGCTTCTCTTTGTTTAGGATCTCTATTTATGCTTGTTGTGTCTTTTTGGGTTCTTCACTTAGGCATTCTCTTTTGAGCTGGATCAACCTTGGAATGTGTGTTTAGATTTGGTCCCTTTATTAATCATGGGTCTCTTCTAAAGGTCCCCAACAGTGGCATATACATTTAAGAGTGCACACAATGATTTAATTAGCCAAATTTGATCTCTTTGTTCTCCACGTCGATTGTTGCCTCTCATTTATTGGTTGGTTAGCATGTGCCACCACTATTTCCTATGTATTAGAGTTGTCAATTGTGTTTTTTTAATAATATTTAAAAAGAGACATCCTCCCCTTTTCAAATTAATACCTCTCAAAAGCAACTGATTTATAATTGAAGGTTTCATGTCTATCAAGACTTGAGCATAGATCATTAACATGCCAACACCTCCTTTCAATTATTATATCACAACTCAACAAAACATACATCCTTCTTTTGGTTTTGTCACTTTAAAATATTATAACTTGACAAGTTGCAATTTTTTTTCTCACTTGAAGTTAATAGAGCCTAGAATGATTGACAATAACCAATTCACAATTCAAAGTTTAATGTTCATCAATATTTGAACATAGATCGTGAACATGACATTATCTCATTTTAGTTACTAGACGACAACTCAACAAAACATACACCCTTCTTTTAACTTTGTCACTTGAAAATTTTACAACTTGACAGGTTGTCATTTTCTGTTTTTTTAATTTTTTTTATTCATTCAATTGCTTAATTTGAAATTGATAAAACTTATTGATAATTTGGTTGTGTCATTCAAATTTATAAATGACACTAGTTTCCTTTCTCAATTTATATCATGGTTCCAACTTCCTTTTGCAATGTAAATCATGAGACTCACGTGATGATCTTATATAATGTCAAAAATCGCATATAATATCATGCATTGGTTGGTGGTGGCTATGACAATCAAAATATCATATTTCATTCGTCTTAACAAAGCGAAGTGTGAGACTACTAGATACAAGTAGCATGGCTCTCAACTTGTGTTGCTCTAATTGCAATCAAATGAAAAATGAGGATATTGCTTCATGAATACAACTATATATATGTATGTATGTAAAGAGAGTGTGTGTGCGCATGTAACCTTTGTTGTATTAACACAACTCAATAAAATTCATATCGTGTACACATGTAGATAGGTTTAAAATCCATTTCCTATATGTATGTATGTTGAGAAAGAGAGAGAGTACATGTAACCTCTTTGTTATTAGTAGGTTTAAAAGACATATCATGTGCACATAGATAAGTTCAAAAGCCATATCATATGCATGGCCCATGTATATTGGTCCCAACTATATGTACTTATATTGTATGTGCAATTTCTTGCATGCTTTTTTGTAGTTCATTAGTTTAGTCAAAGATACACAAAGATACTCGTTATATAAGCCTAACTTTCATGTCACCACAAAGTTATATAGATTTGATTTTTATTTTATGATCTAAAAATAAAATGAAAAATAAAAAAATTTGAATGATATAAATTTATAATTTTATAAATATATTAAATAGGTATTTATAAAGATCTTAAATGCACATATATATATAAAGACTTTAAATAGATCTTTATAAATATCATTAAATATATATTTGTAAATTTATAAAGATCTTAAATAAATATTTAGATCTCTATTTTTGTTGAAACAATTTTTTATAACAATTTAATTTTTTTATTTTAATTTTATAAATCTAAAAATAAATTTTAAATTTTTATAATTTCAACAAACAAATTTTAAAAAATTCCTTATCACTGAAACTAAAAAAACACCATTCATGCCATAGAGATGCAGAAAATAGTTATTTTTATTAGATTCTATTTTCATAGACATAACTCCTTGCTCCATTTTTTAAAATTTGAAGTTTGAACATTTATACTATAATTTCAACCACTTGAACTTGAAGTTTGAAAATTGAAATTACACCGAAAAATACTTGTGATCTACTACACGATTAAATTATTCTTGGCAAGACTACTAGCTGGCTGGGGATGCGGATTGGTATGGTCATGTTTTTCATACGTAATAACACTACACAAATAATGGAACGAATAACACCTTTATCTCTGAGAGGCCAACTTAATTATAAGTCTGCGTTTTTTTTAAGGCTAAGCCTGTTTTATAAAAAAACAAGCAGATTGTACAAGTTGGTGGTTTTCCACTGACATCGTCCTCTCGGTATGTGCTATTGTTTGCCACGTAAGTATTGGTGGCAATGCTCAAGACATGGATTACATTGACCATATATAACCAGAGAATATTCCATTTTTTCTTCCCTTCAATCTTGCAGGCCTCCCTTTGCCTTTTCTTACCTGTCCATTTGCCTGAGGAAGTTAAGTTTTCCTCATTTGTCAAAGCAGAGCATCATGAAACAACCTATATGTTTTTTATATGGAGAAAAGTATGTAATTTGGCTCCCATTTCTGACATATTAGGCATGATAAACCAATCCGTGTGATCCTTGTACAATAAGAGAAGGTAGCAGACTCAGCCCATTAGTTGGAACTTGATACAAAAGTATAGAAAAGGCAACTTAGAAGAAAAATGTCTCTCTTAAGATGACCAACAAACATAAAACTGCATCACAGGAGGCCATGGGAATCCCATTATCGTCCTTTCCTGCTCCCTATTTTTTTGGTAGGAGCTCTTATTAGAGTTGGGAACAAGATACATGCGCTCTCAACTATAAGACTTGAGAGAATAGTCTATTAGAATACACACCAGTTTAACAAAAAGTAATGAAAAAAATAAAGCATGTAACACACCTGTTGGAGTAAATTGTGGAGAACCATATGAAATAACGTTGCCCTCCTGCCTTTCCACATGACGAGAAAGGAATAAACGGGATAGACGTAAAATGGTGAAGTTAAATGGAAGCAAGGTTTGTTGTTTGGCTTTGTTATTGTTATTGCCTATGATTTTATGCATTTATTTTGTGTAGTTATTGTTTTACTAGGTTGGCAATACCTGAGGTAGTTGACTCTTTACCCGGACTCTGAGGATTCATATTTAAGCCTAGGGAAACAAGCTCCCCCAAAAAATCTACAGAACTCACCATTGTTTGAGGGGAGGGGGAAGGGAAATATAAACAAAACAATCCATCTTTTGTTTACTTCTACATCCTGACCAAATGTTTCTTTTCATTCACATCTCTAACCATCTCATCTTAACAGAGTTTTCCAACACCCAAGTTCGTGTTTGATCCCAAAAACCTAAAATCCTTAATGTTCCATAGCTCTTCAATTTGAAGGAGTGGAATGAATGCACACTATCCAGTAGTTTTTTAGTCCTATTTCTGGAAGCACATCCTTGGTTGAAGAAACTGCAATATATATACTTCACAATGAATTTTATGAAGTTGGTATCCAAGTCAGATGTATTTCAGGTAGATGGCAATATAGGGTGAACCACTATCATTCATGTTCTTGTAGGATATTGCAGCAGGATATAATTCAAAATTAAATTTCAAGAGCAATAACTACCATCTAGCTTAGTTGAGGATTGATATGGAGAAATAAAATATCTCAACTATGATACCTTGTTTCCATGGGGAGTGTGAAGCTCTTTCTTGAAAAATAGCATGCTCCTCGAAGGATTATAGCACCATCTAGCTTATCGATCAATATGGAGGAAAAAATATCTCAACTATGATACCTTGTTGTCATGGGGGAGTGTGAAGCTCTTTCTTGAAAAATAACATGTTGCCCGGAGGATTATAGTGGACATATATGATAGGGGACATATCGAAGCCCACCTCTAATCCAAGGATTCAAAAATTTATCACACAAAGCAATATATCCTTTTGTAAGAGGAGTTTATACAATCAGCATCAACTTCAAAACAGAAGGAAGCTGTAATTATTGGGACAATTATTGGATCTTACATCTACCTGCCCTGCATTTCCTCTACTTCTTCCTAGTCTCTTCAACAAATACATCATCAATCTCTCTCCCAAGAAGAATCTGTCTATCCATTTGATATTTTGCTTCTGTTGCATCTTCAGGATCAAAATACTCTAGGCAAAACCAAAATTACGAGGCTCTCTGTAAAAGAAAACAAAAAATCAATTGATAGGGACAAACTAAAATAAAATAACAATATTTCAAAAGAATGCATAGAGTAACAATATTTCAAAAAAATGCATAGAGTAACATGTAGAAGATTGAGATCCCTTCAAATTACAAAAAGAAGTAGAACACACATGCGCCAAAAATTCCCAGTGAGACTCGGTGCATAAACACTTAGTTACTACCCTTTTCAAAAGGTTATTATTGAATACCAGATCAGTTACATGATTCAAACTTCAACTTTCGAAAGGTTATTATTTGTAGAGCCCCCTACTGGGTCTCCTTTAGTTTTTAATTACAGTCAGAAAATTCAATTCACTATATATATACAGTTGAAAATCTATGATTCTGTTTTATCTACTTCTAACAATTTACTGTTAACTATGCAGGTAGCAAGGATGATCCAGCATATAAACTATCAAAATTTAATAAACAGAATTGGCCATAATACTGCTGGAAAATACCTGTAGGTAGCTAGTAGATCCACCTTTGTTGCTGTCCTTGCTTGCCGTTCCTCCTTGCTTTTCCCTGCAGCCAAAAGTCATTCCCAAGTTCTGAAACTCAACCAGCCCAAACCAGTCTTGCCACCCTGCCAACTGGCGAGGTCTTGCCGACCACCCAGCTCCAAAGGTACCCCTTTGGAC
>LPNX010091605.1:55669-94304 GCA_001517045.1 Pseudotsuga menziesii
ATTAAAATCTCGGTAATCTATACAAAGACGCAAGGAGCCATCCTTCTTCTTCACAAATATTACTAGCGCACTCCACGGTGAAATACTTGGTCTGATGAGCCCTAGATCTAGCAATTCCTTCAACTGCATTTGCAACTCACAAAGTTCTGGGGTAGTCATCTTGTAAGGTGTCTTCGATGTTGGCTCTACACCGGGTTTTACCTCAATGGTAAAATCAAGTTTCCTTTTAGGAGGTAACCTAGGTAATTCCCTTGGAAATACATCACTGAACTCGGCTAACACTGGATAGTCATCAAAGGAGGGTCCCTTCTCACTGTTTACTGCTTCAACAATGTACAACTGGCATCCCTGCCGCATACATCGCTTTACATTCATCGATGATATGAAACGTAGGGACACCTTCCGTTTGATACCCTGGATCTTGATGGCCTCTCCGTTGTCATTAATGCAAAGAACCTTCTTTCGATAACAGTCCAAGAAAGCTCGATGTTCCTCAAGCCAGTTCATACCGATGATGAGATCATAAGTTCTGAGAGTGGTGACGTACACTTTGACTTGTGTAACACACACCCCGAGATCCACCACACACTTATCGACACTCGGCCCTACTGCTTGCTTTACCCCTGAAGCCATTTCGACTAAGCTAAAATCGTCATGTTCGTAGGTTGCCAACCCACATTTGTCTAATGCATATGGAGAAATGAAACTATCAGTAGCGCCAGGATCAAACAATATTCTAAGCTTGACATTATTGACCGTACCTGATGATTCCACCACAGTGGATTGGTGCTCTGCTTGATGGTTGTTTACTGCAGCCAAGATCTGATGCCTACTACCCCCACTCCCCATTGGAGCTTTTCCTTCTCGCTGCACTGTACCGGATCGTAATTCGGGACAATCACGCTGGTAATGTGGACCTCCACATCCCCAACAAGCAACCTGTAATGGAGTGGGTGAATTAACCCGTTCAGACCCTTGAGAGGGGCTCCTCCCCCTAGGATCCCTTCCTCTACCAGCTGATCCTCTGAAATTCCTCACACCCTGGTGAGTTTCTGTGGCTGACTGGGGCACCACCCTAGTTGCCACTGATCTGTCTACCGCTGCAACTCTTGGTGTGCTCCTGTTCCCGTAGGGAGGTGGCCTCGCATATCCTCCCCGAGGGTAGCTTTGAGGGGCCTTCCCCGCAAACCCTGACTGCTGAGAGTTGAATGACCTGATGGGCTTTGCACCCAACATCTCCTTAGTGTAACGAGCACAATCTACTGCTTCGGCGACCAAAGTCGGTTTCCACATCCGTACCTGAGCCCTGATCTTGGCATTGAGCCCATACATGAAGCGCTCAACCTGGCATTCGTCATTGTCCAAGTAAGGGACATACTTCACTAACTCCATGAACCTCTCTTCATACTCCTCCACCGATAGATGCCTTTGTACCAAGGCATGAAGAGCCCCTGCTTGTTCTTCCTGGTAGGATGCAAGTAGGTACTTCCCTTTGAATTTTTCCACAAACAGTTCCCATGGAACCGTGTCTGGTGTAAGGTGTAGCTGCCTTTCTTGGTTTCCCCACCAATTCAAAGCGGCCCCCTTTAGTTGAAATATGGCCAGTTTGGACTTGGACGTGGAGGTGTACTCCTGCAAGGTCAAGCACTTGGTCATCTCTTCCAACCACGACTCTGCCCGCATCCCTGATCGACCCCCTGAAAATTCTGGGAGCCTTATCTTCTGAAGTTCCCTCTTGATATCCTGTTGCGGATTTCTTGGTACCGTATTCACTTCTACCACAGGAACTTCCTCCCTTAGTGGAGGGGCATCCACTTCTACCTCCGAGGTAGCACTTCCTCTCTGTGCTAGTCCCTTGAGTGTTTCGTTTATTGCTTCCAATGAGCGCAGTATAAGGATGGTCTCTGGCGATGGTGCTGGCACATTCGGCTCAGGTAACACCGTAGCCTGACCTCGCCCCCGACCTGCTCGCGTTCTTACCATGTTTATCCCTGCTACATGGAATACTAAAATAATTAGCATATGACGACATCATGACTAATTTACCATCAAACTCAACAATTAATTCAAAATGCATCATGCTTAATTTATGAGCGTTTACTCTAAGAGCTATAGTTCAGGACGTTTCGATCAGGCCATCTTGAGGCCACCCGGTACTAGATATACTGCAGTAATTCTACGTAGGTTTAGGTATTGGATTCCACACAACTCTCCTCGAGTCGCCATCAACTCTTTAAGATATTCAATTAATGTTTAAAGCCCCGCTCTCATTAACAATTAATAATTTAATAATTTGCTAATAGAATAACCTAAGTTTTAAGTCTAGCATCATGTTTACCCAACATTTTGTCATGAAATAGAATCCGTGTCCTAGCGATCAGCTCGTCATGTTGGTCTTCATGGTATCTCGTTTTCAAGAATTCGTGTCGGTCTTGCCCCTTCGACTATACATCGAAGTTTCGGTAAGGAGCATTTCCAAGAAGAAAAGCTAATCATTAACTATATTAAGTTAATATTTTCTTAAATTCCAGCTCTATAAAGTTTTATTATAGATTATCATACACTTCCTAATAAAATAAGGTTAATTTGCAATTTTAACTTTATATTAGTAGTAGTAGTTAGCTAACCTTAATTTGTTAACTAACTAATTAATTAGCATTTATTTAAACCTTTCAAATTAAAATTACATAGCTTGAACAATTAACTTTAGCCAAATTTAAATAATTCCTGTTAACTAAATTTAAACTTAATTAAATTCAAATTTAAAATAATTTAATAATAAATTTTTTTTTTAAATACTAAACATAATTCATTTATATAATATATAAAAATTTTGATTATAATTTTGATATCCAAAAATTATATTCTCAATAATAACATTATATTGTTTCATATTTTCAATAACCCCAATTTTTTTCAGAGGAAAAAAACCAGCCTTTGATATTCATATGAATCAAAAGACATATTAAACAATTCCTCAATTTATTCTTTAGAGACGCATTTTGCACTCACCCATGGGTTTTGACTAGAACGTCCTCCTCTTTTCGGGTAACAAATATATTTTTAAATCTATTAAATCGACAAAATATGGCATTCTATATAAAGGAATTAAAGTAGACCACGCAATTATCTTAGTTGAGAGATCTTGAAAATCGGGTTGGCGGCCATAACTCCATTCATTAATACCTCTTAAATGACAGCGTGCTTAGCGAAAAAATCGGCCCCTTTTTCCCAATCCATAGTCATGGTTTACCAATTTTTCTCAACGTTGAGATTAAATCCCTCCCTAAGAATTCCAGATTCAGCCATGGTCGTTTTGCCTACGAAGGTGGGTTGCGGCTTGTCGGTTTTCCTATTGATTCTCTGACAGAGTCTTCCCTGGCTAGGCTGACTAAAACCGACAGAGATGACTATATTGCCGAATTAGCCTTTACAGGTCGTTCAAGATGCCATGCTCGATGATAATAAAAACTGCCAGCAAGGTATTGATGTACGAATGGGCGTTCATGCTGCCATGAACTGGGCTTCATCACAGAACTGCGTTTTCGTGGACCATAGCAACGTAAAGGTATGCCCATGGTTTTATTTTTCTTGTTTTTTTTAGTTTTATGGAACCCTGGAATGGGCTCATGAGATATTTAGCTTTTTTGTACTTGGTTTAGTGTCAAATGTCTAGGTCACCGCAATCTACATTAAACGGCAGGCTAGGGAGGAATCATTGCTCACCTGGGATTTAGGGCTTCCGAATTTTGAGAAACAATATAGGAGAGGACGCTGGGGAATTGTTCCACTTAATATGATGGTTCCTGACATCACCAACTGGTATAGACAATCAGTGGAGGGCTTCACTGTAGCCCCAGGAGGAAGGAAACCTCAATTCTAGTGGAGTGAAAATGTTATGGTATTTTATACTGATGGAAAAACCTTGTCCCCTATTGCATGCAGCAACCCTAAACCCCAATTTTTAAAGCCCTGGCTAGCGCATGAATTGTACTGTAGATTCCGAGATTTATTCATTTTTCAGTTCTCTGTGATTTCATGTTAAATTTTACTCGTAGAATCAGAGATTTAATTTATTATTCGGTACTGACAGAAAAGTCTGCTGCTATATTAAGAGGGTTTGTCAATCCGGCCCAGAAGAAATTGGAAAAAGAAACTTCAATTTATTTTGTTCTTTCAATATTGTAAATCCTCTGTGAGAAAGAACTCTTCAGCACCTAATATAAAGGATTCTGACGAGTTACTCAAGCTAAATTCTAATGACGTCACTCATGTTGTTTCTGGCATTAGAAAAGATTATACTGCTAAGCTGGAGCGGTCAGAGAAACGGGCAAGGGATCTTTGTGCTGAGTTGGCTGCTGAAGAACAACGCCACCAGGAACTTGCAATAATAGTGGGGGAGTTACTCCCAGAATCAAATCCATCTAAAACTAAAAGACCATCTCGAACAAGAAGAAATAGTGCAGACCGGAAGGATATGTCTGAATGTTTGAATGAAGAAGCACAAAAGTACTTTGACAAGTTTATAAACGTATCGAATTTTGAAGACTCGGAATTTTCATCTTTTGAAGAAGAACGCTGTCATGCACGTGTGCAAAAGCGATCACAGCCCATCCAATAATATTTGGGATTGCAGCTACTATTAATGCCCCTTTTCGTCCTATGAAGCCAGCGATTTTTCCCACTGGCAATCGCTCCCACCATTGCAACCATATTGGATAATGATCCAAATAAAGAGAACTGAGAGACAGTCAGGCCTAGACTGCTCATTATCTCAGTCTGAGTTGGGGATGAATATCCATTACAAAACCCATATTGTAAAGGCCCCAAGGCCACAACTGCAGTACAAAAAAAAAAAAACAACAACAATTGTAGCACTCGCCTGCAAATTCTGAGCATGAAAAGCATTCTCACTTTTGTTTCTACTGTTCTGACCCACATGTTGCAACAGTGGCTGCTTCTCATCAACATTATCAACAATGTTCGGCTTCAAATCAAACCGCTTGTGCCCCATTAGGATTGCACTTACCCAGATTTACAGAATTCTGACCACAACTCAATTGGCGGGTATTTATCTATAACAATATCCAATAGGAGGTTAATACACAATGTTCAGGTGATAGTTTTCTCTATTGAATTCGGACCTCCAGATGGAGAAATAGCGTTTGTGGGGTGCTATAGCAATATATGAGTTCTGCAAAAGCTACAAGTTTGAACTAGGTGCCAGAGAGATTTAGAAATTCAGTCTGGAAGATGATATCCCCTGAGCTGTACACGTTTTCAATAGTGGTGCACCATGAGAACCAGATGTAACGTGGGTAATGCATAGAATAGAGATGCATAATCTTGATGGCCTCTATGTTGGCTTTGGCTACAGAAGCAGATATGAAGACATGGAAAACCCGAGCCCTACTTCTCACAATTAGTGATAGGCTTCTCCCCTTAGATCATTGTATCTCAGATGATGTTCTCACCAGAGTTTGAAGAAAAGCCAGAGGACTGCATTCAACCTTGAGAACTCCAAGCCTCTACCAGAGAGTCTTTATAGTCCAAATCAGACTTTTAGTATAGTCTGGTATAGCCTTCTGAAGCCTCTCACAAAGAGTCTGGAATCTGGATAGTCCAAATCAGACTTTTATGGTCTAGTATACCAGAGTCTAGTGCAAATTTGTATTTGCTTCAAGTATTTTCTATGGATCCTCTTTCTCAATAAGAAGAAGCTCTGTTTATGCTCTGTTTATTAGATACTCTGTATTTTCTTCAAGTATTTTCTATTGATCCTCGTTTTCAACCAGAACAAGCTCTGTCCGTTAAATATTACTGTATTCCTAACATGGGTATATTTTTTTTTTTCGTAAATTTTAAAACATAAGATTTCATATAAACACAGTATATACAATTGATTGATTTTTTTTTGTTAAATAAAAAGTTCAGACAAACAAATGCCTATCCTATGTTTATTGTATATTTTTTTTTACTAGATAAAATGAGTTTCCTTTCCTGGCAAGGCCATTGCTTCAACCTATATTTTTAAAGGTCGCAGTTTAGAAAATGGAAGACCATGTCTCTCACAGAAGGAAGAGTAATTGGAGCTATTTCATAAGAGTAATTGGAGTTGTTTCAGGTATAAGTTTGGATTTATACATTAATAAATAGAGCAGAGACTTAATAGAACAAATTCTTGGTGGGCGGATTGTTTTTTTTTTGTTTTCATTCATCATTGACATTGGTTTTGATTTTGGTTATAAACTTATTTTTTTTTGTCAATTGCGAGCCCTCTGGTTCCAGATTTGGAACCATGGCTCTGATACCATGTGTAGAGCCTCCTACTGGGTCTCCTTTAGTTTTTAATTACAGTCAGAAAATTCAATTCACTATATATATATATATATAGTTGAAAATCTATGATTCTGTTTTATCTACTTCTAACAATTTACTGTTAACTATGCAGGTAGCAAGGATGATCCAGCATATAAACTATCAAAATTTAATAAACAGAATTTGCCATATAAACTTTTAAAATTTAATAAACAGAATTGGCCATAATACTGCTGGAAAATACCTGTAGGTAGCTAGTAGATCCACCTTTGTTGTTGTCCTTGCTTGTCGTTTCTCCTTGCTTTTTCCTGCAGCCAAAAGTCCTTCCCAAGTTCTGAAACTCAACCAGCCCAAACCAGTCTTGCCACCCTGCCAACTGGCGAGGTCTCACCGACCACGCAGCTCCAAAGGTACCCCTTTGGACCCCCGAGCCCAAACCGAGTACAAGCCCCAAGCTGTTGTATCCCCTCAAAATAACAATCTCCAACAAAAATCCATTCCTTGCAGCCCTCTTCTCCCAAAACTTCTCCAAAAACTAAGGTAAGAATGATGCCCTTCTCCTCCCTCCTTTCTCCCTTTTATCCTCATGTTTGCCAACCTCCCCCATTACTACCCCTATCTTCATCATAAATTTACCCATCCCCCTTCCATCTACCATTTAAGTCCTTGAGCCCTCAACTTGGACTTGGATTAATTTAAATATTAAATTAATATTGCAAGGTGTTGGTTGGGTCACTTCTCAACCATAACTTTTAATTCAATTGACTTTAATCCTTTTATTTAATATTTATTTATTACCTTATCCAAATTAATTTTAATTAATCTTAATGATCATTAATGGAAATATTTACCACCTTCACTAGTCAAACCTTAATTATAGTTAAACTTAATTAACATAATTCATAATTATTTAACACTTATAACCAAGTTAATATTAGCCTTAGTAGGACTAACTAATCGACATTCACACTCAATTGACATTTATTATTCAAGTTAATAATAATATTATTAAGAGACCTTAACATTATGAACATTTATTTAAAACTTACAAGCAAATTAATAGCAGTCTTATCAACACTAATTAACCATAATCATCATTATTAACTTTAATCAACATCATTTACATTGATCAACAATAGTTAATTATTAACGAGAGTAATTAATATTAGGCGACACTAATTGACATTATTACTCAACAATATTTCATGTAATTCATAATATGTAGGCGAGTTATGTAAGCGTAGCTACTGCTTACATTCCTCACGTAAGTACACTAAAAGTAATAATTCACATACATCAATCATAATCAAGGAACTTATTATTTACCGACACATGTTTTAGCATAGTTTACAAGGTATGATCCATTAGCTTACTGAAATCCATGTTATGACAATTCATACATCACTGATTTACGACACATACTAATCAAAGGTTTTACACACCTACAGTTAGATCTTGTTATCACCCCTACTTCACGCTACATCTATCTACCTACATTATTACTAACTTCCACATCCTATCCTGTCATCTGTTGGACTACCCTGGAATGTCAAGCCATGACCGGTTCCAGCTAGAACCCGTAAGCGGAAGTGTCGACCACATCGACCAAGCTTCCCCAGCAGGAAACCACCAGTCATCATCACACACCTTGGGGAGCGCGCCGTAACACAGCCCTCCCATGACTCTGGGTTTCGGGGATAAACAGTGGGTAAAGCCTCCACCCCCCTAATGGAACAAGGGACTATGTCTACTTGACATAACAACAGCGTTGCACTTGTACTCGGTCTGTCATCGTATAACCGATCTGGGCGGTTGAGTTTCCTAGAACTCTACCCCACCCATGTCATAACATACATCATAATAAACAACATAATAACCATATGAAAGTAATTAATGCATCATTCGCATACCATTTTATCATTAGAAGTCCATGTCCCGAGGTCCTCCCACCTCGTAGGATCCAGCTATCACTTAGCCGTTTCAACCTGTAAGTTAGTCCTCGACATACAATATAGGATATCGTGCATAATCCTCGATATGTACACATATATCTCATCATAATATGACAACAATAAACTCATTCATTTGCCATGCACCTGGCATAACATTCATTATTTCAACATATATCTGTAACGGTATCCATGTACCCATCATTCAATAATTTCCATATATTTGACATAATTAACACATGATACATATCTAAACATGACTACCGACCATAATACTATCATCACACACACACATATATATATCCGCAAAATAATAGAACCATATGTCCACAGTGTCGTCAAACCGACGAGGTCTCACAATCAAACAAATACAACATATAATAGTAGTTCAGGTAGAAATGTCAAAACGGGGTGTTACATTATTGAACGCTAGATCAGTTACATGATTCAAACTTCAACTTTGATTGAAATATTCTCTTTTATTTTTTTCTTCTCACCACCAATTATCTTCATTCAATAGTCTTCTCTTGAATAAAACTAAGATATCAACCTGTTAAACACACATGTAGGGAAGGTTTAACCCCAAAAAAAACTATGTATCATTGCTTGCTTGCTTACTTAGGTAGCATTAGCAACCGACGAACTCAATATTTGGTGAGCATAAATGGCTTCCCCCATACTTTTGATGAATTCAAATTCCCGTGGAGTTTCAGTAGAAAGGTAAACGTTACTTATGAAACTTTGTCCTAGTATGACTGCAACATTTGTAATCTCTGCTGCTATGTAAATAATAATATTGAATGACTTTAGAGCATAGACTTCTATACAAATTCCATGGGAACCTCATATTTGTAGCTGCAATGACAAACAAATTTGCACCCTTGCCATTATGTTAGTCAATATAAAGTCTGTCTGTTACAGCTTCCTTGGGACATCTTTCAAAACCACTTTTAGTACAATACTTCATGGCAAGATTTTGTGAAAAGAGATTCAGGGTTATTGATGTCTCAAAGTATATGAATTTCCTAAAAGTCGATTAAGCAGGGGAATTTTAGATGTCCATCGTTTCCAAATATTCTTACAAAATATAGTCATAATAGTATCTTCCCCAACACGTGGAATTAATTTGAGCAGTTTCTTGATCAACGACACCTCTGATAATTCGAGTATCTCCCAAACAATTGAAAAGGTGATTCGTATAAACACATCATTGAAAGTTTTCACACATTGGGTTCAGAAGAATTGACCCAACCGCTGTAATAGGGGGATCTTGATTAAAAAAGGAGACAACAATTTTTGGGTAAGGATTGGATGAGTCTGTATGTATCATGTTTGCTATCTATTATTGCTGATAGAAAAGGGAGATAACAATTGTGTTAGTGTTTGTGTGTTTTGTAGCTATCATTGTTTCACAACATTTGTGTTTCTGAGAAATTTGAAAGGTCATGATCTTTCTTATAATTGAACATTTGCAAAATTGGATTTTGCAGACACCTCTACAGTTTCCAGTATATTTGTAGGAATTGTGGGCGCAAGGATGTGTGATGATAAACAATGAAAACCGTAGGGGTTGGCACAGGTTACAAAGCTTAGAATCGTAAATGTTTCTTGGTGCTCTGAGTCAGAAGAGTTGTCGACTATGGAAACATTGGTATCTTTGGAGAGGTTGTGGGCACATATATGTGTGTTAAACTAAAGAGAAAACATGGTTTGGTGTAGACAACAAATTTTAGAGAGCTAGATGTTTTTAGGTGCTATGAAATAGAAAAGCTTCCAAGTATGGAAACATTGGTATCTTTGGAGAGGTTGTGGGTGGACGGATGTGTGAAACTGTAAGCATATGAGGGTTGGCGCAGGTGACAAAGCCTAGAATCCTAAATGTTTCTGGGTTTTTTGAGTTAGAAGAGATGCCACTTATGGAAGCATTGGTATTTTGGAGGGATTGTAGCCAAACGGGTGTGTGAAGTTGCAAAGCATATGGGGTTGTTGAAGCTTAGATTCCTATATGTTTCTGGGTGTTTTGCAAAACTAAACACAAGACAGAAAATAACAAGTATTCATAACTAAATCATTACTTTAAGTTATATTAAAAATACAGTCATTGTACAAAAACTAAGAGAGAGTCTTCAATATTTCACTCCACGACAAAATGAAAATATGTCCCATTCTTTAAGTTCACAGAAAACTGAAGGAAATAGCTTATGGAAAACTGAACAAAAATATGCACAGACCTGAAATACAAACTTATAAATGAGGGATGAATCCTCGATCATACATGAAATTTATAAAATCAATACTTTTATGATATCGTCCTTCTCGCTGTCATTTTCCCCTACCAATCCCCATAGAATTCTTCTATGCTTCAGCGGATCATAGAAAGACTTGTAAGCATAATACTTCTCAAAATCAATCCAAAGTGAATCGTGAACCTGTCGTCGAGGTAAGGATCATCAAGTATAAACCCCTGGCTCCCGAGGTCGTAGTTTTCAACTGCTTAATAATTGTTCTTATCTTCATCGAAAATGTAAGGTTAAACGCCAAGCTGAGCCAAAGAAACAGATTGACAACTTGGCTTTGTAACAGAAAGGAACCAAAGGCACCCGTTCCATCCGCAAAGATAAAACACCCTAATCCTACCAATCGTAACGGGAAGGAGTTTGATCCTCCATATGATCAGTAGCAGAAGCTTCACCATAGCTTTCTCTTCTTCGCTTACTTCTCTCGTTCTGAGAAACACAGTGCCCTATATCAATGCAACCGGAGACATCTCGGGACGAGCAAAATGAGGCCAGGTGCTTGATATGTAATCTGTACAAACTCTATGTCACAAGAATGGTAAAAGACGGGCTCCTAGCGTGGATGGTCTCCCTCCCAACACCTCTCTCGCTACCAGGGATCAAAATTGAACCCATCATAGCCCGTCAAAGGCCTCTTAGCCCATCCAAGAAGTGTAATTAAAATATTGCCCGTCAAAAGAAATATAATTTTAATTTTTTACGGGTTTTTAAGAAGTGCAATGTTTATTTCAAAATTTCATTAAAAGTGTGAGGTGCGACTCCACCTTTATTAATCCACTTGAATCAGTATAACTCTAATTATCTGTCACGGGTCTTTCTAGATAATTCAGTCATTGCCAAAACTGTTGGTACAAGCGATTTCTTAATCACGACAAATGGTAATGCTACGATGGTGATTCATTGGTGAATTTTCATTCACTGGGTATTATTGTACTATTTTCTGTAATAAATTTTATAATATATATTATATTTCATAGAAATTGTATAATGATAAACCAGCATAGATCCAAATCCCAGGCTCTATCAAGCGCCGAGAGGGATCAAATCTTTGGAGGTGCAGACCTCTTTTTAAGTATTGCACTCAACTATGAGCTTTAATGTGATTCAGACCAAAAGGGCATATTTTTTATTTAAGGTCCACAAATAATATTTTTATTATTAATATTTAATACTATTTTATGGCTGCATATAATATTTTTTATTTTGTTAGGAAAAAACATTAAAACATCTCCCCCATACATAGTTTTAAAACCATGTGCAAGGCCCTCCTAAAATCATGGGTTGTTTAGGAGGCCTTGCACATGGCTTTAAAACCATTTGTAAGGCCCTCCTAAACCATGTACAATAAAACCATGGGTTTTTAAGAGGCCTTGCACATGGTTTTAAAACCATGTGCATGACCAACATTTTTTTTGCGGATAATTCAATTTTTTATTTTTATTATTTTGTTAAGTAGAAACATTACAACATCTCCCCTATATTGTGTTATTTTTCTCACGGACATTTTTTTATGGCAGATAATTAAATTTTTTATTTATTTTTTATTATTTTGTTAGGTAGGAACATTACAACATCTCACCCATATTANATTTTTTATTATTTTGTTAGGTATGAACATTACAACATCTCACCCATATTAGATTGTTTTTGTGGCCGACATTTATTTTGGAAGATAATTAAAAGTTTTGTTTTTTATAGCCGACATCTATGTAACATTACGTAACGTTACAACGTTACATAACGTTACAAGATCTCCCCCATACTGGGCTGTAGAGCACCTCTCGGCGCAATAACATATTTCTTTTTACCTATAAAAAATGTAGGCATTCGTTTGTCATCAAAATTGGGATTCTTTTTTCAAATTTCATATTGATACGACTCTCTGCCCTTTTTCTTTCCAAGAATGTTGTAGCAGTTGCCACCATGGAGAACAAAGAAGAAGCCACTGCTAGTATTGCAAGCGACGGTCTAACAAGCAAGGGTGCAGAACAATACTAGCAACAAGCAAGGGTGGGAAACGAAAGGTAATGATCTATAATCCCACGAGCCTTCCACAGTAATGGGCGCTTATAAAAAAAGCAAATTTGCATCCATACACGAACCTGTGAAGGATTTCAAAGGCAGTTCAAGTGACTCCAGGCCAAGATATATCATCAATTATTCGCACGCAATGTTCGCTTCTATTTCCTCTTTTGTGAAAGCGAAATGGAGTTATTGGAGTTGCTTAGGGTATGAAGGTATGAATTACTATATAGACCAAAGGGTTTTGTAAAAATAAATGAACAGAGAAGTTGTTTATTTGAAAATAAGGAGAGGTCTTTCTTTTCAGAGTCAGATGAAACGCTTGTAGGGTGTGTGCAGGTTCAGTGTCCTCTATGATCGTGACTTCACATAGGTGAGTGGATGCCATATTTTCATTTTCAAGTAGTATAGCATGTATGTCTACATTTTATGTAGAGTTACTAGGGGAAAAACTTAGGAGTATGCCTCATTATCCCTTGTAGTAAGTCATAGTATGAGCGTTGATTTGGAGAAGTTGATCATTGGTAGAAATGCTCAAGTCTATGCTTTATACTTTGCTTTTCATGTGAGTCTATCCTTTATAGACTACTTTTAGCATAAATTTGATCTACTTCTTGGTTAGTTGTAGTTAGTTTCCTTTATTAGTGTTTCAATATCAGTGATGATAGTGGAAAAGTTGATCATTGATAGTTATGCTCTGTTTTAAAGCTAAAATGGTATCTACTTTATCAGTTAGTTGACTTTATTGTAAATGTGATCTACTTTCTGAGTTAATTTCCTTCATGGTAGTTGTGATTCATATTGACTCTATCCGATGGTAGAATGCCCACTTCAGTTTAGAATTTAATAAAAAATCTAGCAATTTTGATATGCAATTTCACCCAATTTGAGATTTATTTTTTCATGATTTCATTGTCCTTTTCTATCAGATCCCTTTGAAAGGTCAAGTCCAAAGGGTTGTCTTTCGATAGTTTTTTGGATGGATGGTATGGATGTTTTTTTCCCAAATCTATGGATCTATGTGTGGACTGTGAGGCGATAATCCGTGGGTCATACAAGTAGAAGATAAACAACAATAAATTGAATAAATGAAATCTTCAATTTTAAAAGAAAGACAAAGTTTCTCTGAACAATATATAATTCTTTAAATTATTTCTCCTTCCTAAGTATGGGGTACAATAACTGCACAAGATGTTCAAGGTGAGGCCCTTGTTTCTCTTTCGAGATACTGAGGTCATTATTCTAAGAGCACAAATTAGGAAGGTGGTTTTCAAATATAGAAGAGAAAAGCATGTTCGTTGTCGCAAATTTGACTCTATCATTTTTCGCCCGATAACAAAAGGACCTGACTTTCAATAGGGACATGATCAAATCGCTTCATGTACATGATGGCATTGGCATCCATGGAATTGCAGAATGCTTTGTTTAGAGCTTCTAAACTGACTTGAAATTATTTAGAACTTTTCAAGTTAATGGAAATCTTATGATTTTCATAACATTGTATTCACAATCACAATGCAATAATCCAAGCATTTATATTTGTAACAATATATTCATATCTAGATAGCTAGATTCAAAACAAAAACTTTGAACACATTTACATTTGTAAACAATTTGCAAATCCCCTCTCAAACCTAAAGAATGCCATTCAATATACATTCAATATGTGAGTGGTGATTGTGGTTACATAGTCCTCTATAGGTATATATATTATATTGTATGCCTAATTTTTCATTGTTATTGGCCTCAAATTAGTTTCGATTACATTCCAATTGGTTACTCTCAATATAAACAATGTATTAATTAGAAATTGAAATCATCAAACTATGTCCTCCGTAATATTTGGCTACTAAAAATTGACACTAGGAACCAATATTTTCGGTATAATCTCACATGGCTTAGAGTATAATCTCAACCTCTATTTTGGACAAGAAAAATGACTTATAACATCGTGCAAGGAAAAGTTCACTACAATTAATTTTTTGTAGTTTTTTTTATTATGGTTTGTGTGTTGATTGGGGCTTTTCATTGTGAAGGTTGCATCTTGGTGGCTTGTGTTGATATTCCTTTGTGGATGAGTGTTACTACAATACAAGTAGAAGAGAGTGTTACCATGAATCAACCAAAGATGATAAATGGCTTCTTAACAGAACATAAAATGAATTTGGTGAGTTAAATCTACTATTTTTAATTCAAGGTTTAATATATGAATGAAATAGAAAATAACCAATTAGTTACAAATTTGAATGTTTTATGAATGCTTGGATATGAATGGACTACACTGAGTACCTAATTATTAGCAATTATTCTTTTAATGCAACAATCTATTTTTTTGTATGGACTACAAATCATGGGGCCTTCACTTAGTGAAACCATGCCATAGCATGTTCGTTCGTGGTATATGAAACAATACCCCTATTTTCAAAAAATCTTGGAAAATACCTCCCAAAATCATTTTTTAACCCCCTCCCAATATGCCTTCCCAATTTAAAAAACCCCTATTTTCACTATATATTGCATGTATCCATTTTTTCATTTACAATTTTTACACCCATTTATATTTCTACCTAGTATATTGACATGATACCCCACATGCATTCTACAATGCACCTTGCTTCTTTCGATGTATATTGTGGATGCACATTACTTCACCCACAATGATCAACATCACAGAGATCACATTCCTTTCCTAAATTAACACTAGTTTGTCCCTCTTCCTTTGACCTTTTTCCTCTCAACAATGGACAGTCACATCAAGGTTCCACATGATGTCCAAAACATGGCTAAACACTCACCACTTGACTATTTTTCAAAAGAAATAGCAAAAACACCAAACTCTTGATAAAACTCAGAGTATATCTACAAAAATATTGCTAAATTCAATTGGCAAATAGAGATATTTTTTGACCTTTTTCCTCTCAAAAATTGGGCAGTCACATCAAGGTTCTACATGATGTCCAAAACATGGCTAAGCACTCAATATTAACATCAAAAACTCTAAAACCATGCCCAATAACATAAGCAACTCTCAATTTGTAGTCTAAAAGTTTTCTAGCCCATTTAGTGAGTGGTGTGGCCACTATGATAATTTGACAACATGAAATTGAAAAGCTCCAAATAAATTTATAAAGGCGGCTGGACAATTAAGCCTGTAGTTGAAAACTGCACATGGATGGGGAATACATAGAGTTTTGGCTGTAGTTTTTTCCTAACAAAGGGAAATGGGTATGTTTCATGTAACATGCATTATATACCAAGGAAAATAAAATACTTGAAGCCTTAAAACCATTAACAAAGAGTATTGGGCAATGGGAGATATGTCTATGTTTGTAAAGTGGATAGGAAACAACATGTCAAAAATTCCATTATGATATCATGATCAATATGAAAATGAAATAACTTTGCAGGTCTACCACCAGCTGTGATACCAGATGTGCCACCCTTGTGTGTAGGATCTATGGCTCTAATCCAAATCCACCAAAATCCACCTAGAATCCACCATGGAAGCAGATCCCCTAGAGAAGGAAATGGAACCCGAGGCTATGAAACAGATCCCATGAAAAATAAAGTGGATCCTAAAATTTTGAAACAGATCCCAAAACTTCTAGCTCTTTATTGACCCACCAATCCCCCAAAAATTCGTTTTTTAATGGAAAGACTTCCAAAACCCTATAGTCCTAAAGGTTAAAACCCTAAACCCTAAATACTACAATTCCTTCTTAACAAATGGTGGCAAATAAAATCAAACTGCATGAATCCGCAATCCAAGATGATCATATTAGCCTTTAATACATTAGATACGGAGTCTCTGAATTATATTTTCCAGAATTATTAGCCTTTTCATATGAGGACAAGGACTTGCAAGGATTTTGGTTTGTCCAAGTTGAATCAATGTCACAGTTTAAATATATTAGACAATTCCTTGAAATCTTTGGGACAAAAACATACTCAAACAAATCTAAGATGTTTATTTTATATCAAAAGTATGCATGTTAATTCTAAAATATATATCCTTCATCAATCATCACAAATAGGGAAGTCTAAGGACAATAGACTATGTTAAGCTTCTGCCGATAACAATACGAATTCCACATTAAAACCTTCAGAATTGATAACAAACAAAAATTACACTATTTCTTATTATACTATTAACTGAGAACCCGTAATACTTTGACTGAGCAATGACATTAATTAAGTCTAGTTTTTATATTACTTCCAAAATAAAATCGTCATAAATAGGATATAGTCTAAAGAGTCTAGGAATATTACCTCTGAGTTATAATACTTAGTTGCAACCTTCTTCTCTTCAATGGGATTGACTAGATTTATGGAATCTATTGTTGATCCTTTAGTTGAGCAAATAACAAAACCAATTGCCTTGCTAAATATCACATTATAAGAAAAGGCATTAATAAAGTTGTTATCTGACAATATAATATTAATAAATACATTCAACAAGACATCTAAACTCCACAAACATATTTGATTGTAATAATAGTTGTGTGACCATCCACATGAAACAGTATTATAGTGACAGTCTTAAAAAAATGGATTCTCAACAATCCAAGCATGTGGTTTTGGTTTATTGACTTCATTTTTTTATTGCTTATTTTGCAGTGGTTTTTGTAGTCCTACTGATGTTCATGCATTCACCTCTGAGTTGAAAAATAAGTTTTCATCCAAATGTCAAGGAAAGTTTTCATCCAAATGTCAAGGAAAGGCTTAAACTGACTTTACTCGGGCTGTGAAAGAGATATGTGAGGAGTATGATGATAAAGGTACAGAGAAAGAGGAATTTATGCCAAATATTGATGATGGGAAATCCATATCATGTATTGATGAAAGCTTAAAGGATTTTGCAGAGAAAGTACAGTTTACAAAAAATGATAAAATCCAAGAAGCAACTAATGAGTGAGAGGAAATGTTGAAAATGCAAACAGATACATCTAATCAAATGCATTATGATACTTTTGCCTAGAAACATGATATTAAGAGGGAATTACATCGGAAAGAAAACTCGCAAAAGACACATGGGGTAGGTGAGAAAAAGAAAAATACGACTACATCCCTGATATCATTTGATAAGAAAGACAGGAAGATGCTCAATTCAGTTCAGGTTGGGCTTAAAAAGCACAGTTCATTATCAACATCTAGATCTGACAATATGAGGTCCATACTAAAGATAAAGAAGCCTACAAGCCATTTTGACGACCATTTGAGGTCTAATGTTGTTGGTGCAGTGGCTACAATCTGTTTTGGGAACCATTTGAGATGTGATGTTTCTGGTGCAGTATCTTTAAAGCTGAGCCAGAGTTGAAGACAACAAAGAGAGATTTTAAAAGGTCATCAAAGAGGGAAAGCAATATTCATAATGATGGAGACAATATTTTGAATTTTTCTTCTTATCTTGAAGAAATTAGGGTACAATCACCAGATACAGGAATTATTTCAGAGCAGACCATGAGTGAAAAGCAGTTTGGTCAAAAAAGGAAAAGCATGGAAAAATAAATTAGAGGTTCTCGATTAGTGCCTAAAAGTGAGTTCCTAGATCATAGAAAAACAGTGATAGATAACATTTGCCTTTTAAATTTGCCACAAATGCAGTGTCATCATCTTTGGAATCTGATTGAGATTTTTCTCTCTTATCCTCTTACAAGAGTTGTACTAGATCAAATTCCATGCTTTTGGGGCAATATTTAACATGTCCACAATTGCAGTAAAGGACTTCAGTAAGATATTAAAATTAATTCATTTGAACACTTTTTTTGCAAGAGTCTTACTTGGTCTAAGCTGATGAATTTTTAAGGTCTACCACGAAACCTCCTTCCAGCAAATTCAATGACAAAAAATTGTTTTTAAGATGTAAAATCTTTGTTTCATTGGCATCTTCGTGAAATTTCTATAGTCTCAATCTCATCAGAAGCTGACATCAATATTAACCAAATCCCTTCCCAACTCTTCATCATATTTAACTTGACCTACAGTACCTGTGTTATTCGGTCTTGTCTCTTTGCAAGATATCATCTCCCATATTTTCATAAATTTAAGCATGTTTGTTATTCTGGATTTCAATACAAGATAATTTTTTCCAATTAATTTATGCCTTCAGTCATTAACATGGTTTGTGATTCCATCTTCTCAGTTTCAACTCTAAAACCCTTCCACACAATTAAAAGACAGACTGGAAAACAACAACAAAAATAGGGCTTGGAAAATTAAATAGATTTACCTGAAATTCTGGACATCAAAGAACTGTCTTATGTTTGGTAGAAATTGCACATTAAAATTCATCCCTCTTCTTCAGCAAACAATGTGCCTCCTCTCCTGTTGTTGCTCCTTCAAGTTCTGTGACTATTAGAGAAGAGGATAGCACAATTCTCTCCTCCCAAAAGTG
Source organism: Pseudotsuga menziesii (assembly GCA_001517045.1). Classification (NCBI taxonomy): domain Eukaryota; kingdom Viridiplantae; phylum Streptophyta; class Pinopsida; order Pinales; family Pinaceae; genus Pseudotsuga; species Pseudotsuga menziesii. The sequence goes on from LPNX010091605.1 coordinate 74,650, forward strand.
CTTTGATAACTGAATAATGACTGGTACTCAAACTAAAATCATGTGCCTAAAATATATTTTTATGTGCAAGAAAGTCCATAAATGTACATTATTATTATTATATCCAGCAACTAATTTAGACAATATTTTCCATGATTGGTTTAAAACTTTAACCATGTCATTGCATAATTTGAATGAATTTTCTTTATAATTATTATTCGTCAAGCCTATTATCACCACTAAATCTCTTAATAGTAAATACATTGCAAGGACTTGACACCAATAGCTTTACCTAAATTGTAAATCTTTGGGAGTTTCTGACGCCTTAGAAAAATATGAGAAAGTGAACCCAATTCCCAAGGAGAAGAAGAAACTATCCCTCTTTGTCATAAAAGAGCTCCTTGCCCTGACTCTCCCCTGATTTCCTTTTCTTCCAGAAAAAGGAGTTTCATTCTTGTTAAGGATGTTGCATAATTTGAATGAATTGATTCAATAATTATTATTCATAAAGCCTATGATCACCACTAAATTCCTTAATACATTGTTAGGGCTTGAACCCATTTTAACTTTAACTAATTGTAAGGCTTTAAGATTTGCTGACACATTAGCTTCCTGGTCACAAAAGAGCTCTCTTCCCTGACCCTCCCTAGGTTTTCTTTTCTTTTGGATAGCTGATGAGTTAGAGGAAATGTTGAAAATGCAAAAAGACGCATCTAATCAAATGCATTATGAGACTTTTTCCAAGAAACATGATATTACGAGGGAAGTACATAAGCAAAAAAACAGGAAAAAGACACATGGGGTAGGTGAGAATAAAAAAAATCCTGCTACATCCCTAATATCGTCTGATAAGAAAGACGGGAAGATGCTCAATTCAGTTTAGGTTGGGCTTAAAAAGCACAATTTATTATCAACATCTAAATTTGACAATATGAGGTCCATAGTAAAGATAAAGAAACCTACAAGCCATTTTGAGGACCATTTGAGGTCTGATGTTGTTGGTGCAGTTCCTACAAGCCATTTTGAGAACCATTTGAGGTCTGATGTTTTAGGTGCAGTATATTTAATAACTGAGCCAGAGTTGAAGACAACAAAGAGAGACTTTAAAAGGTCATCAAAGAGTGAAAGCAATATTCATAATGATGGAGACAATACTTCAAATTTGTCTTCTTATCTTGAAGAAATTAGGATGCAATCACCAGATACAAGCATTATTTCAGAGCAAACCATAAGTAAAAAGCAGTTTGGTCAAAAAAGGCAAAGCATGGAAAAAGAAATTAGAGGTTCTCGATTAGTTCCTGAAAGTGAGTTCCTAGATCGTAGAAACACAATGAAAAATAACATTGTCAACAATTGTTAATCTTTTAAACATGGAAACATTGAACAAAGCATTCAAGTTTCAAACTGTAAAGAAAATTTGAAGGGTGAAAAATATTTTGAAAATATTCATGAAAATTATGTTCCTAATGTCAAAGATCATGTGCTTTCTACATTTGTGACTAAAGACAATGAAGTTAGGGTAGTTCCAAACACTTCTTTGCATCAGAATTCCATTCCAAAGAAGAAAAGAAATCTCTTGAAGAAACATAATTCAGGGTTATCAACTCTACCAGAGAGATCATATAATCAAATAAAGATAAATATTTGCACGGAAGAAGAAAATTTTCTTGAAGTATTATCTGAAGTAGATCATAGAAAGAAAAGGACACAAATCAAGGCAAGGAAACTTAACTTTGATGAACATTTGCATTTGCTGAAAAGGGAAAGAATTGAAGATGAAGATAAAACCAAGAAAATTGTAGAAGGATCAAATAAAGGAGGCATAGCAAGTGCCAATGAAAATAATGGATAAAATATGGCATCGGATAATGCTTGTGTGTTAAATGAATTCCATTTGAGAATTAATAATATCTTAAGTTCTAACATACTTGAAACTAAAGGTGATTTGCCACATGGGCAGATGTCTTCAATTTTTATGGAAAGGCCTATGTATTTTCCACCAAAGGATGATAAATATCATTTGTGAAGTAGCCTACCGAGTGATGAAGTTTCCCTACCTCCCTCTAAACGACGTCACTGGGCTCAGGAAGCAATGTCTGCATGTGTTGAAGAGGTTGCAACTGCTTTAGTGGAGCCGGTGGAAACTGGTGTGATTGGACAAGATGATGCAAACAATATTTCTGCAGATGAAAAATCTTATACTAAATGCTTTTATAATGACAAGAAGTCAGTTAAGGGAAATGGGGAATGTGTCAAAGTAGACACATTGATCCAAAAAGAAGCAACAGAAATAGGAGGTAGTGAGAAACATGTGGTGTCTTCATATTCATATCAATCCTTTATAAGGTTTTCTTCAGAACCTGCTAAATGGGTAGAGGAGAAGCAAATGGATCCATGATTTGAAGATTCAATGTCCTCTAAGCATATGAATAAATGGAAGATTGGAGATAAGGATGAGAGGAGTGCACATGCTAAAATTTCTACTGAATCATTGGTTGATCCAAAAATGGAAGAACAAAAGCTACAGAGCGTGACTGCACTAGTGCTACTTCTCCAAAGAAGCAAGATGTTTCAAATTTAGCTTCAAGGAAATTCAATTCAATCAACACACCTCCTATCAAGGCTTATGTTGCACAAAAGGGTGAGGCTGAGCAATATGAATACAAGTCAAAGGGAATCAAGGTGAATAAATCTTGTGCAACCCCAACAAAGAAAAATAGCAGAGGCCTTAAGAAAGATCATGGGCAGTCTGGCTCAGAGAATTTTAACCAAGGGCAATTAGCTAAGTAGTTGTTTGTTCGCAAGCATGAGCAAGTTTCCCCTATAAAATATGGCACTGAACCTTCATCAGAAAAGGTGATAGGTTCATCAAAATGTAAGGTGAAGATAAATGGTACTGCAACAATGAAATTGGATGGTGTGTCACTATCTACAGAGTTGCATTTAGAAAAAGCAAACAATCTTAGGAAAGTGTAAGTCTTATAGTAATTCAGTTGCATTTCAAATTACAGTTTTTTTCCTTTTTTGGATGATACATCAAGGCATAATTTCATTAAAGTGTAGAAAATATCTTTGCTAATCACATGTAACTACTAACTTTCAAAATACAACAGGGATCAAAGGGAACCTACAACCAACCATCACCAAAACTTCAAATCACTTTCTATAATGATGGCTACCTTCAAACCTCTCTTTTCTCTATCTTATCAAGTGTAGCATAAGCCTCAACCCATGCATGAAAATAATCTATTGTATCACATGTAAAACTCAACCACAGAATGTGAAAGCACGCACTTCACAAAATAACACGTAAAAGAAAAGACTCACCCCGTCGAATATACTTTTGTTTTCTTTCATCATCATCATCATGAGGGGAGAATGTTGGACTGTATTTTTCACCACGATACGAACCTTTTCTTGTTGTTTCTCCAAGATGAAGTTGACAACTCTCATAACCATCCAAACACTATTAGAATTCAACTAAAAATATAGCTACAAGCAATTTCATCTATAAGCATTCCATAATCTATGTTCTCTAAATTTAGGCTTATATGGTCATTGGCATAAGCTGCTTCCTAATTTAAAGTATCGAATGGAAAAGACACTGTCAAGTTGTGAGGACTTACACCAGCTGTATTCTGAGACTGCGTGAAATGAGGATCAATAGTCAATGCAAGTTAGAGACTGACAGAAATAACCCCATTTGTGGAAACAATGTCTGAGCTTGAAATAGTAGAAGTACCTGACTTGTTTCCAGAAGTGTATGAAACATTAAAAGTTGTTGATGTTGAATCTGTTGATGCATCTGTCTCCTTTGCTAGAGCTGATGGTCGATTGGCACTAGGAGTTCCATGTGAGTGGGTAGTAACAAAGGAAACATGTGGGTCGGATGCAAAGGCTGGTGGCGTAAGACGAGGTTCAAGTGACTTCCCAGTAATCAAGTCGGATCCTAACAAATTATTTACCAATTCACTCTGCAGGAATAACAAATAGAAATCGTCATCATCTATTTCCATGACACAGGATTAGGCCACTCTATAATTAACCAGCCATAACCTTTGATTGTCATATGAGAAACAACTCAATAAATATTCTCTACATAGACCATGTTTCCCAATAGAATTCATGATCACTAGCCTTGCTTTCCAACCTCTAAAATTTCATAAATATCACTTTTGTGATTATTGGTCTGAAGTCTGAAAATTAATAAAATAAAACCTGACTTTAGATTTCATTACAAAGCCACAAGAGACACCCTCTTGTTGGTTGTTTGAGATCCGATATTTATACATATAAACCATAGGTTCCACATCTAGTTTCAAATACATATTTCTAGATCAAGAAAACCTTTTAATCACTTTAGTAGGGATCAACCCCTTGAGAGGCAATTAGAAAATGTTGTTTCAATTGCTTATGGCATGGAAGTTCAGAGTATAAAGGAACTCACTTGGTTAGCTGGAAGAAGGTGGCCCAACATCTATGGGAGTGTGGGGGTTGAAAGATATCTTCCATTTTAGGAAATCTTTGGCTACTAAGTCCTTTTGGAACTTCCTAACAAAAGACAGTCATTGGAAGAGGATTGTAGCCCATAAGTACATAGCACCAGATTCAATGGTGGATTGGATCAGAAAGGAACCAAAGAGGGTTATAAATGCTTCCAACTATTAAGAAGTGTTGACTGTGGCTTTTCCACTTGTTGGAGCCTTTTTGGTGTGGAAAGTTGGCAATGGGTCTGAAATAGGAATTGGAAAAGATGCAATAATGGGTTGTGGCAAAAAGATCCTATTTCCATATGCTCTAGTAGAGATACTATAGGTCTCAGGGTGAGTGACATTAAACCGGATAAACAAACATGAGGACATTAACATATGGACGCAAGGCTAGAAATTAGTTGAAGACCTAGGTTTGGAAGAATTAAGTGTTCCTATTTGGAGGTCCTTTGTGACCAAGATTAATAGATATCATATTCAATTATCAAATGACAAGGATTCTATGGTTTGGGTGTATAATGAAGCAGGGGAAGAATATTCTGTGAAGATTGGGTACGGGAAAGCCTTTGAACAGGGAGGAATCAAATACAAGTTGTGGTGGAGGAAACTCAGGAAAACAGAGGAACCAACCAAATCTAAGCTAATGATGTGGCTCACCTTAAATGGAAAAGGATTAACTTGAGACCATTTGTTCAGAAGGGGAAGGGAAGGGCCAGGGATCTATCTCCTGTGCAGATCGGAATCAGAATCAAATGAACACTTATTTAAGCTTTTCCCTACTTGTCCCAGGTATAGATTGAACTGGGAAATCTCGCAAATTAACAAATTTTATGGCAGGGACCCGACATTAAATCCAATCTCTTAATTTGGTATAAAGAAAGAACACTGGAGAAATGGCAAGATCTCCCCTACTTAATTGTATGGGGGATCTGGATTGCAAGAGCTAATTTGATATCTGAAGACAATCTTCACCCTCCATTCCAGGTTGTGTTACAAATTGAATGTAAGCTAAGTATGTTGAATCTTCAACTTACACTAATGGAGGCTACAGCTTCCACGTCTAGGATATCACTTCAAACCCAAACCAAACACATAACCTAAGGCTAATCTCATATCATTAATTGCAATTGCCGAGTTTGGACTCTACATCTGTATATCCATTCACCGTGAAATCTGTAGTCTTCAGAAACAAAACTCCAAAGTGCAAAGTACCTTTCATGTACTTTCGTGCATTACTTTGTATTTCCCTGAGTGCATTCAAGAATTTACACTATATACTGATTAAATGATTGATGTTGGATATGGTAGTTTTAAAATAAATTAAACTGCCTATAAGTTGTCGGAACAGACTTTCATCAACAACTTTTATCTTCTTCTGACAATTTCAATCCTACCTCAATGGGAGTCTTACAAGGATTGTAATTTTCTATTTTGAACTTTTCTAGCAATTCTTAAGTATATTTCTTCTATGAAATAAAATTCATGTCTTTCTCCTAAATATATCATATCAAATACCTTGCTAAGTTTTTCTTTTTCTATCTCATTTAAACTAGAATCAATACCTATCAATATAAGTCATGTACATAAACATATGTAACAATATTATGACCGTCTATGAGATTATAAGCACAAGTTTGGGTCTAGATCACTACTCTAACATACCTTTACCATGCTCGGGGAGATTGTTTAAAGAAGTATCAAGCTTTAATCAACCTGCATACTACTATTCTTTACCTTTTGTAGTGAAACCTTATGGTTGTTCATATGTCCTTCCTCTTCAAACTCTCCATTTAGAAAATCAGTCATGACATCCTTTTGATGGACTTGTCCTCCAAACCGAGCTGCAATAACCAGCAATATTGTAATAGCAATCATATTTGCAATGGTTGCAAAGTTCTTCTCATAATTAATACCTTTTTTCCATGAGCCTCCTTAAGCAACAATCATGGATTTGTGCTTGTCCATCAATCCATCCACCTTTAACTCAGTTATATACACTCACTTGCGACCAATGGCTTTCTTTCTTGGGGACAACTCAATGAGCTCTCATGTATGTTTTCTCATCAAAGCTTCATACTCAACACTCATAGCATTCAACAAAACCTATTTCTTACTAGCTTCCTCAAATGAATAGGATCATGGTAAGTCACAACCCTATTTATCAAACCATCATTCCCTGCTTCAGTACCCTTTATCTCCTTGTTCTACATTTGCTTTGCCGCAAATCTTCTGCAGTGGCATCTTGAGAATCCTTATAATAACATTTTGGTTTCCTTTTTTACTCAGACATACTATTGTTGACCTTTGATGTTGTGGCCTTTATAAATATTTTAACTCAAATTAAAATATTATTAACTTTCTAAAAGTTAAAAACATCAAATATCTTTCCTTTTCCTTGTCTTATCAGTCTTGATTGACTTTCTCTTTTCTTAAGTAGCCACAGGCCAAAGACACTTGATATCATTGCTTATTTTATGAAACATTCACAACCATAGAGAATGACACCATTATATAATAATGTATACAAGAACAAATATAATCAAATAGAAAAGTGTGTTGTTATTTCCGATCAAGTAGGAGTGTTTTCTATTATTTCCATAAGGAATGATACTACTTCATTGCATCAATATAACAACATTAATTGACTTGTCTAGAAACTTAATTTCTAACAGTATTAAACATTACTCATGACCCCTAATATAAAATAAGCAACACAATAATTCATTATCTAACTGTAGAACATGGATTCTATGAGACAATTTGTAGCTTTTCCTAGAAAATGATTACTTCATTATTTCAATGCGCCATCTTTAAGTGGCCTTCGGCATTTTATTCACAGCTTGTTATTGCACTAACATTGGAAGAGCCACTATAAGTATGCTTTTGAGGGATTGGTCGGTTTTGTTCATGCATTTCAGAGGATAGCATTTGATGAGTTCTCTGACCAAATTAGAGCTAAAGGGTATATGATACTAAGAAATTTTTGGCAAGGCCTTACTCTAACCTCATTGCAAGTGTAACTGCAATTAGGTAGAGGACCCCTTTGTTTTTGAACTCATAACATAAGTACGTGTTCAAAAAAATAAAAATCTCTAGAAGCCTAACCAGGAAAATAATAAAAAACATAAAAACCTCTAGAAGCCACATATTAAAACATATTAACCTATTAAACATCTAAACTAGTATATAAGAGTATCAACAAAATATATAAAATTAGATTGAAAGCAAAGTTAAAAGTACTTATGATATCCATAAGGAAAGAATAAAAAGAAGTGCAAATATAGCGACTAAAGGTATATTCCACCATTATAGAATTTAGCTCGAGAGAGGAAACTAGATGAAAAATTCTTATATTAGAACATGAGAGCTAGCATTGATATTATTTCTGTATGTGAGAATTTTGATGAACCCCTAATCTAAGATGATGAAAATAGTAAGACATGAAAGAAAAGTTATTTTGTTGATTCTTGATGTTAACTATGTTTTACATCAAGGAGGCAAGGCAGTTGTCTACAACTAGGGTACTGTATCGAACTTGATGCAAATGGGAAAGATAGGTACAAAAGAATCTTGATGCACAATGTGCTATGAATCCAGAAGACACCAACAATATTTTTTGGTGCTACTTTAATTAGGTGAACCATGGCTTCAGTATAAATGTAGAGGAGCCTAGTTGGGACAGAAAGGTAATAGGACTCTTTGATATACAAGAAGCATGAACTATGTGAGCACCTACTACATTCAGTACTAGGGAGCAGGTATGTTGTTTTACTTATTTAGGCTTCAACAAATCGCATCTGTAGATTAAGAAGTATGCTGGAACCAAACCATTATCTGTGAGTTGATCCTATCACTCTTGCAGGTATTGATGCAATATAGAATAAATAAAAGCAATGCCCAACTGGAATTAGATTATGGTTTTGTGGAGAGGAATGCTAAAAGTGATTCAAACAAGGATATATTTACGTTAACCTTAGAAATTTCAGAATCAAATACATTTTTTTCCGACAAATTGGATATAGTTGAGTTGAATGGTATGGAAACCACAACATATATTAATATAACTCAAGGCCAGGGTGTGCCTAATTCTATATTAGCATTCCTGCGTCTCATTGCTCGTAGTGGAACAAATGTTTTTTCTATTAGAGCCATTGTTTAGGGATTCAATGTGGGAACATCTAAGTTTGCATGTTAGCCAAGAGAACGAGGCATCTATTTGGAGATAGTCATAGAAAATCACCTGCTATGCTATTGGTGCTATTTGAAAATTCTGAAGATATGTTGCAATCCATTAGATCTAGTAGTTCATAAGCCACACCCTGCTTAAACTACAAACTCAGTGGAAAAATGATTTGGATCCAAATTGCATACTAAGTCTTAAGTGAAGATCCAAAAAGTCATGGCATGTTCCTTTATACTTAGGTCTCTTAGACTCAGTAAAGACATTGATCATTGGAAATCCTTGCTTACCAACACAGCTGAATTAAAACTGGTATTGCTAACCACCTCAATAGAAATACAAGTTATATGAAGGTTTTTTCATGAACGATGGTATTTGAAAATAAGCACAAGTCATCAAAAAGATCAACTATTTGTTTCTGGACTTGATCCACACTAATTGACTAATGACACTTACTAACCCCTTCCAGCTCCATAGTAAATCACAAACCCTAAAACCATGCCCAATAGCATAAGCAACTCTCAACTTGTAGTCTGAAATTTTTCCATCCCATTTAGTGAGTGGTGTGGCCACTATGATAATTTGACAACATGAAAATGAAAAGGCTCCAAAGGAATTTATAAAGGTGGATGAACAATTAATCTTGTAGTTGAAAACTCCACATGGATGGGGAATACATAGAGTTTTGGCTGTAGTGTTTTCCTAACAAAGGAAAATGGGTATATTTCATGTAACATGCATTAGATACCAGGGGAAATAAAACACTCGAATTATTAAAACCATTAACAAAGAGTATCGGGAAATGAGAGAATATGTTTATGTTTGTAAAGTGGATAGGAAACAACATGTCAAAAATTCTATTCTAATATCATGATCAAAATGAAAATGAAATAACTTTACAGGTCTACCACCAGTTGTGATACCAGATCTACCACCCTTGTGTGTAGGATCCGTGTCTGATCCAAATCCACCAAGATCCACCTAGAATACACCATGGAAGCAAATTCCCTGGAGAAGGAAATGGAACATGAACCTATGAAACAGATCCCATGAAAAATGAAGTGGATCCTGAAATTTTGAAACAGATCCCAAAACTTCCAGTTCTTTTTTGACCCACCAATCCCCCAAGTTATTTTTAATACATAAGATACGGAGTCTCTAAATAATATTTCCAGAATTACTAGCCTTGTCATATGAGGACAAGGACTTGCAAGGATTTTGGTTTGTCCAAGTTGAATCAATGTCATAGTTTACATATATTAGACAATTCCTTGAAATATTTGGGACAATAACATACTCAAACGAATCTAAGATGCTTAGTTTATATCAAAAGCATGCATGCTAATTCTAAACTATATATCCTTCATCAATCATCACAAATAGGACAGTCTAAAGACAATAGACTATTTTAAGCTTCTATCAATAACAATAGGAATTCCACATTAAAACCTTTAGAATTGATAACAAAAAAAAATACACTATTTCTTATTATACTATTCACCGAGGACCCGTAATACTTTGACTGAGCAGTGACATTAATTAAGTCTAGCTTTTATATTACTTCCAAAGGAAAATCGTCATATATAGGATACAGTCTAAAGAGTCTAGGAATATTAACTCTAAGTTATAGTACTTAGTTGCAACCTTCTACTCTTCAATGGGATTAACGGTATTTCTGAAATCTACTGTCATTCCTTCAGTTGAGCAAATAACAAAACCAATCTCCTTGCTAAATATCACATTATAAGAAAAGGCATTAATAAAGTTGTTATCTGACAATATAATAGTAATAAATACACTCAACAAGACATCTAAACTCCACAAACATATTTGATTGCAATATTAACTTTGTGACCATCCACATGAAACGGTATTACAGTGACAGTCTTAAAAAAATGGATTCTCAACAATTCAAGCCTCATCTTTAATTCCATGGGGGCTTCACTTGTTGACCAATATCCTATCACGTTATTTCATATTGTGGGTTTTAAAATTATCAAAAATTGAACCAATATATTGCAAGTATTGGGGGGATGAGGGGTTTAAGGTGGGGATGGGTAGGGTGGTTTATAAGGATTGAGGTATAAAAATGGGTGGGGAGGAGTTTTTAAGTATTGGGAGGGGGTTTCAACAAAAAGAGTTTGGGTCAATATCTCTGGAAATTAAGGGTATTCTTTAATATCCCATGATCGCATGTGCTATGTGACAGGTTCACTAAGTGAAGTCCCCATGTTTAATTCACTTCTTTATTCAACAGGGTCTATAGATTGCATACCTCGGATAATGTGGAACATATGTCCATGCATAGTGAATAAAGCCCTTCAAAGTTTGTCTGCATGCTGAGACAATATCTTGAATAACGTGCATATGCAATGACCAACTTTCTGCCTGACTAATAACTACACCTCTAGGCCATATCCATATGTATCATATCCAAAAAGAAATGTAAAAACTGGAATACATATTCTCATCCATATCCTATTTGTGTTATGGTAACTACAACTCAAAACCTACATAAGTGCCATATGGTAAACAAGTAATATCTGACATAAAAGAAAAAATAGCACTAATTCTTAGATCAGGGACATGAGAATTAGATGTGTCATTAAAGGCAAAGAGAAAATTATAAAGTAATCTTCCTATACTTTTCAAGAAAACCAATACTTTTCAATAAAACCAAACAAGGATAACAAAGGAAATCCAAATAACAAAAACCATAAAAACCAAGCATGGAATATGCCATGTACATGTCTCGATAGTACTTGATGTTGAATTTTTAGGGTTAGAGGATTTTTTAATTTAAGTAGTAAACTTTAATGCATGAACATATAAAATCAGATTCAGAACAATACTGCTCTAATAAAATTTGAACTGTAATAAACAAACATAATTTTCATCTCTTTCAACTTAACGCTCCATTATTCACTGCATTAAAGTTGGGCTTCGAGAATAATCAAATACCATGTATAGTAACAACATGATAGAATAATGTACAGTAGATATCAACAGTAAATAATCATAACCAATATTTGAATCAACCATATACTCATATTTTTCAAATTTGATCTTGTCACCGGAGAGACAAGTCAATCTAGACAAACAATTTATGTACCTTGAGAGAGATCCAGAGAAGGTTAAAGCATAAACATGCTGACCACATACTGACCCATACTTCTTAGTCAACAAGCACATTCATACCCAGTACATTCATATTTACAAAGGACACACATTCATGCTGGGCAAGGATGCAGTCACATACTGTAGAGACACACAAGCATACTTTGCACAGTCATGCTTGAAAAAACACAGTCCACCCATAAAATGAAACGCACTGTCACGCTGGGGGATACCCCACAGTCCACTTAAGAAAATAGGCTCATGGTCACCTCATGGTCACGCTAGGGAAGGACCCATGGTCCACCCGAGAAAACAGATCATGGTCATGCTAGAGAAGGACACACAGTCCACCAAGAAAACAGATCATGATCATGGTGGGGAAGGACCCACATTCCACTCAAGAAAACAGATAATAGTCATGTTGTTGAAGGACCCACAGTGCACCAAGAAATAGATCACGGTCACACTAGTGAAAGACCCACATTCCACCCATGAAAACAGATCACAATCATGCTGGAGAAGGACCTCTCAAGGTATCACCAAGGCACAAGTTTTTCGGTCGTGTTGAAGGACCCACAATCCACCAAGAAAGTACAAAGAAACAAATAACAGTAATGCTAGTGAAGGACCCACAGTGCACCAAGAAACAGACTCATGGTTACACTATGGAAGAACCCGCAGTCCACCTAAGAAACAGGCCAGGATCACACTGGGGAAGGACCCACAATCCAACAAAACCATGGTCACGCTGGTGCAAAGTGACCATGTGGAAGGTGTAACAAGGAAAGCCCAGTCACAGGGTTGGTGCAGCAAGAGATCACATGGAGCAGCAACAAAGATCGCACAAATATTACGCAGAGGGAGAGAGCTCAGTCACGCCGAGTAGCACACCATGAACTGGATCCGTCTCTCATGTTAAATTAAAATTTTAATTTATAATCTAGATACTCCTTAAGATAGGGTATCAAAACATTAATAAGCATAACCTATGGACCAAGTAAGATAAAGGAGCATGAGTCAACCAAGGGGGCCACAACAAAACAAGCCACAAACCCAAAAGGTCAAGGTGAACTATATAAGGTGGGCATGCAACTCCTTTATAGGACCAACAAGACCAATAATATTTTCTCTCTCTTAAGGTGCATTGTTTTATATATTTTTGTCATCATTATAGAAGATTCATTAGTTATAGAAAGTAGAACCAAATAAACAACTTATACAAGGAAGAGAAGTGAAATCCATAAAAAGTAGTTAGCTTGGAAATTGCAACTGCAACTGAAATACATAAATAGGCATCAAAGAAACTGCAAACCATCTCAAACAGACATAAACCATGACAACAATGACAAAATAGTACTAGAAACAAAATAATATCGTTTTAACTAGACAAGATAAGTTTAAAGCATAATTTCCATCTCTTTCAACTTTAACTCTCCCTAAGGTCCCTGCGTTAAAGTTGAGAATCATACAAAGACAATAAATAACAACAATAGTAAATCTAACTCAAAGTACAAATAAAACTAATATGATAACCGACTATGAGAGTTGAAACCTTCCTTATACTCAGCTTAGCATACCCAAACAGTGTAGCAAAGACATCAGTCCACACAAGTCCGAACGGACGGTCTTCATCTCTTTCAACTTTAACACTCCCAAAGGGTGCCCAAAGGTCCACATTCGGGAGTATAAAAGTTGAAAGAGATGAAAATTATGCTTTGAACTTATCTTTTCTAACTCTTGTCTAGTTATAGCTGAAAAGCATACAAAGACAATAAATAACATCATTAGTAAATCTAACTCGTGTCTTACTCAAAGTACAAAGAAAACAAATATTTAATTCACTTTCATATACCAACACCAATATTTCAACCTGAATTTATATCAAAGTTTCCTTTGCCACTACCGAATATTTAATTGAAGTTTTTTTTTAATTGTTTGGTGACAAAAATTACACGACCCCTGCGAAAAAATTATATTTCAAAGAAGAGATAATACATACAAACAACCTAATATAGAAGAAAATTTAAGAATCAATGAGAAGTACCATCATTGGAAGTTCAATATAAGGATGGTGTTATTGTACTCAAGGAAGACCTCTTAAGCATAGGCATTGATGCTTGAGGTGCAGCAATATAAGAACAAAAAATGGTGCAAGAACAAAAGCATCCAGCATCTATTTGCTTGACCTGTAGGAAGTAAGATTCAAAACTTGATCTCGCTTATTCTACAACCTCCAAGCAAGCCAAAATGTATTGGAACAACACTGTGAGATGAAGAATATTGTTAAATAACTATTTATCCAAAGAAGTAGCAAAGAATATGGTTAATCAGATCAAAACCAGTTTGACTGAATGTGGCATCAACATGGTAAGATAAATCAAGCAGGAAGATTGAAAAGACTGTGTCAAGTGCCAAATTTTTGCTCAAAACTCACCAATCTAAAATGCATTTGGTGAGGAAATGTATTGCATGTTGATGAAAACAACCCAAAGCGTGCTCCATTTTCAAATAGTAGAATTGGAGCTCTGGACAAAAGCTACTTCTACAACACCATTCTCAACAAATTTGATTCCTCATAAAATCTATTATGAGATTGCACCAAAAGAAGCCTACTAAGGTAAGAGACCTCCAGTTTCAGACTTAGATATTTGGTATATTTGGCTCTTTCAGTGTGCTTTCAGTACTTGCTTAAATAATAGCTCCATGTTTTCACTTTCCAATTTACCACTCCACTGAATGGGAACATCTTATTTTCTTATCTATTCACTTTCTTATTGTATATATTCTTAAACACCCCATCTTCTTATATACCATCCTCTTAATAGAACAAACTCTTCTCAGAATTATTACCCCCACCCGATCAACACTTAGGAAGGCCAATACCTTAGGGTTTGTGTTAGTGCTCACGTCTGGTTGGAGAGGAAGTCGTGTTGGAGAATAATAGAGTAGGAAAGAGGCTATATGAGCGAGGGAAGAAAGCTAGTCAGGTTGTGCAGGCTTTACTTGACTTGTCAGGGAAATGTAGGAAAGACTAGTAAGGCTTGTTGTTATGGATATATTTCTTTGTCACTTGTAGCCCGTAATAAGAAAAGAGTAAACAGGGAAGAAATAAATAAAGAAGAAGAGTATTATGGGCATCAAACAATCTTGAAGCTAAGCTCACAGTCTGAAGCATATATAAATACAACAAACTATGCGACAATCTTGGACCAAAAGTGTATATATGGGCAAGAAAAATTGGAATTTGGATAAGCAAGCCACCATCCATCATCAGGGCCAGCCAGAACAATGCACATGTTACAAAAGAACAATGTCGAAGCTAGATTGAATGACTTGGATGTGTATGGTTCTTGACTATATAATATATAGTAGGATATGCAGGTTATTCAGCCCTGAGATAAAGTAGTTCATATGAACCAAGATATGTTCTTAAATGGAAACAAAAAAATTATATATTCCTTGAAAAGCAAGATGAAGAGCAGAGTTAAAATTACTTATGATATCCATAAGTAAAAAAGAAAAAGAAGTGCAAATATAGAAACTAAAGGTATATTCCACCATTACAACATTTAGCTTGAGATAGGAAACTAGATGTACAATTATCATATTGCAAGATGAGAGCTAGCATTGCTATTATTTCTGTATGTGGGAATTTTGATGAACCCCTAATCTAAGATGATGAAAAGAAGAACACATGAAAGAAAAGTTATTTTGTTTATTCTCGATGTTAACTATGTTTTACATCGAGGTAAGGCAACTGTCTACAGCTAGGGTACTGTATCGAACCTGATGCAGATGGGAAAGATAGGTAAAAAATGAATCTTGACTGCTAAAGGATACTGTTAAAACAAGGGACTTGATATCAATGTAACAATTGCAACTGGAGCAATCCACATCTATTAAAACATTTCTTACAATAGTAGTGAAAGGCCTTTAAGAGCATGAAAATATTTTGACACTGGGATCTTTATTTCTAGATGGACTTAGACTTGGAAGCTCTGTGCAAAATTCCAGGCATGTTGCAAGCACAACCACCAAAACAATGATAGCATGCTCATTGTTAGAATATAATCCGTTAGGGATTATTGTAAATAAATAAAGAAAACTGAATAGTCAGGAAGCCGAAAAGGCTGGGCGGAAGGTGAAACACAACCGTCCTATGAAATGTATAAATAAATGTTTTTGGCTATGTAATGAATAGAATCGGGAGTTATACCTAACAAGTGGTATCAAAGCTTGGCTATTTTCCTGCCATAACTCCTGGCTGTATTGCATGCCTGCCATTCTACCTGTGTTATCAGAGCACTACCATTCTGCTTGCCATTCCATTGTCATTTTGTCTGCCAGTCGCTGCCAATCGCATTCATTGTGTGTGTTTCTCCTCCAGTCTCTGCGTGCATGCGTTATTGGTATAGAACAATATCATAAACCCTAATTCTCTCAATAACGTATAGCTTGATCTCCCATTGTACACCATCTTCCTGCAAATTCACAGTCTCAATCTTCACTCCTCTCGCTCTTCTTTCTTGTCTGTTGCGACCCCTTCGTGGGTGGAAGTCTTCTGAAACACGAATCTGGGAGCTTGGTATTGGAAACACGAATCTGGGAGCTTGGTATTGGAAACCCTAATCGCAACTTGAGGGTACTATTCTCTGCATTTTGCATTGGAGCTATATATAAATCGACCCATTACCTGCGTGGAGCTCCATCGTGGACTACCATTTGCTGAAGGTGTTGGAGACTGCTGCGTTGGAGACTGGTGCATGTTGGAGACTACTGAAGACTGCCCTCATTCACCTTGGAGACTGCTGCGTGTTGGAGACTGTTGAAGGTGTTGGAGACTACCTGCGTTGGAGACTACTGCGTGAAGACTGAGCCTGAGCCTGCCTGAAGACTGCGTTGGTGTGCCTACTGCGTTGGGCTGCTTGTGTGAAGACTATTCTCTGCAAGAACGTGGAGAGCTACGATTTCATGAGAGAGTGCTGGAGATTGAAGCCGTATTGAAGATTTAAGTCGTGTTGAAGATGGAGTAATGCGTCGTTGCTACATTGAGGACTGATTGTAAACCCTAATTCTAGTTTGACATTGTATGTACTGCGTGGAGGAGAATCAATGCTCTCTTTTGCGTGAAGGAGTATGAGCGGAGAATGATGAATCGTGACTGTGTGAAGATTGAAGCTGCGTGAAGACCATTTCTCTAACTGATATTGTGCTGAAGACTACAATGACGGTTTGGAACATGGTGTTATTACAATAATTGTTCTTGGCTCCTTGTTGAAGGCTTTCGATCGTTGTGCGATTGAATTAATGTAGATACTGTTATATAACGTTGAACTCAATCGCTGGCCGCGCCACCTTGAGGAGTTAAATCTTTATCTCAGAACCAGCTTGCGCATTGATCCATAGACAATAACAATATATATAAAAGATGTGGAGAGGGCATGCAATTCTTTATATATGAAACACCCTCTATAAATATTCACCGATGATATATGTATTGATCAGAATAGAAACGAATACATTGCATGAGAATTTTTCCTCGTTCATGTAATTGTGTACTGTTGCAAGCTATCTTGTTTTGTCAGTGTTGAAGACTCACTGCTAGAGCCTGTCCTCCACCATATATGAGCTGCAAATTCTGGTGCGTCTGCAAAGTCTGGTGCGTCTGCCGAGTCTATTGCTTGGAAGTGCATAAAACCTAATTTATGCCCTAATTCCTATGCATGGACTTTTCTGGTAAATTCTGCAAGCATTTGTTTATTTTCATTGAGTGAAGAGCCTCGTGACTGCTATATTGGAACTGTGACTGTTGCATGAAGAATTTTCTCCTCTATGAATTGCTGCTATGTATGATATAGCATGGAATTGCTGAGTTTTCTCCTTTCAATTTGTAACTGTGCTTTGAAAATAAAGCTGTAACCACTGCATGAAAAGATTGTTGGTTAATTGTAGCATAGACTGTATTGTAAAACATAGAAGAGACTTAACCTGCTTCTTTCATATAACTGAGATCGTTGACTGGTGCTAAAAATTTGCTTATGAACTTATTGACAGCATATTAAGATTGTAAATCACCTTGGCAGAGGCTGTAGATCTGCAAGGTTTTTGTTTTTCTATTATTCTCTTTGTCATATTAAGTTCATTATTGTAAATTACACTAGCTATTGCAAAAGATGCAATCTAAAGCATCTGGAGAATCACTTTGCTTTGCTCAAAAAGCAAAGAACCAGACCAAAGACCAATCCAAAGATAATCCTAAAGGAGAAAGCAGCAAGAGAGGTAGAAGAAGAACAAAATTCAGAGGCAGAGGGGGCAGAAACAACTCCAACAAAAGATCAGATTTGTAGTGCAAGCGTTGTGGAAAGACTGGGCACACATCAGATCAGTGTTGGGCTTCGTGGGACTCCATCAAAGACAAACATAACTAGAAGAAAGATGACCAAGATGCTAGTAAATCTTCTAATCATTGTATTGTTGCACATTGTAATCTTGGAATTAATGAACTGACTTCACTTTCATCTTACAAAGATTGTTGGTTGCTTGATACTGGTGCAACATCACACATGACATTTAGAAAAGATTGTTTTGAAGAACTTAATGAAACAATAGATGGCATAGTTTACTTTGCAGATAAGTCAAGTATTAAACCAAAGGGAATGGGCACCATTCGACTGAAGATGACTGGATTCCCTGATTTCTTGTTGAAGAACGTTCTTTATCTTCCAGAGTTGCAGAGAAGCCTGCGGTCCATGGTGGAAATTCGACAACAAGGCCATTCCATCCACAAGTTTGATGGAATCGTTGAAATAAGAAAGTCCTTTGACAACCAAGTCATCATGACTGGATACGAAGATGGAAAGCTGCTGAAGCTCAAGGGTTCATTCGCAAGATTTCAGAACTATGCCTACCTCTCTCAGCATGGAGAAGGTAATATGTCATCTAGCTCATTGTGGCATGCAAGATTTGGTCATCTAAATTATAACAGTCTTCGTTTGTTGAGAAAGAATGGTGTATTTGGTTTTCCCACCATTCCTAAAGAGAAGAACAAATGTGATGCATGTATATTAGGGAAACATAGTAAGCTGCCATTCCATGAATCTAATTTTAGAGCAAGTAGAAAATTAGAACTAGTGCATTCTGATTTATGTGGCCCAATGCCAACTCCTTCAGCAAATGCAAATAAGTATTTTATGGCATTTGTTGATGACTACTCAAGAATGTGCTGGATTTACTCTTTAAAGACAAAATCAGAAGCATTTCAAACATTTAAAGACTTTCATGCATTGATAGAAAAACAAGCACAATCAAAAATTGGTACACTTCGTACTGATAATGGAAAAGAATACACTTCAAATGCTTTTGAAAATTATCTTCGCCAACATGGAATTGCACATCAGACTACAGTTCCCTACAATCCTCAACAAAACGGTGTAGCAAAAAGAATGAATAGAACCATAATGAATATGGTTCGCTCTATGATGTTTTTCAAGAATGTAAAACTAATGTTTTGGGGTGATGCAGTAAAATGTGCAGCATATTTGAGAACTAGAAGTCCCTCAAATGCTCTTGATCACAAGACTCCACATGAAATGTGGTTTGGCCATCTCCCTTCAGTCAGGCATCTCATAGTTTTTGGTTCCACCTGTTATGCCTTGATTCCAAAGGAGCAAAGAAACAAGCTTGGTGCTCGAAGCAGAAAATGCATTTTCCTGGGGTACGAAGAATACTCCAAGGCATAGCATCTGTATGATGAGGTAAACAAGAAATTTGTTATTTCGAGAGATGTTATTTTTCTTGAAACTAATAAAAATGACTAGTCCATTGAGAGACAGCTTGATCATTTGGAAAATTATCCTCATCCAAAGACATATTCTGAAAATGAATATGAA
>LPNX010091605.1:102177-167510 GCA_001517045.1 Pseudotsuga menziesii
GTACACTTTGTACTGATAATGGAAAAGAATACACTTCAAATGCTTTGGAAAATTATCTTCACCAACATGGAATTGCACATCAGACTACAGTTCCCTACAATCCTCAACAAAACGGTGTAGCAGAAAGAATGAATAGAACCATAATGAATATGGTTCGCTCTATGATGTTTTTCAAGAATGTAAAACTAATGTTTTGGGGTGATGCAGTAAAATGTGCAGCATATTTGAGAAATAGAAGTCCCTCAAATGCTCTTGATGACAAGATTCCACATGAAATGTGGTTTGGCCATCTCCCTTCAGTCAGGCACCTCAGAGTTTTTGGTTCCTCCTGTTATGCCTTGATTCCAAAGGAGCAAAGAAACAAGCTTGGTGCTCGAAGCAGAAAATGCATTTTCCTGGGGTACGAAGAATACTCCAAGGCATATCGTCTGTATGATGAGGTAAACAAGAAATTTGTTATTTCCAGAGATGTCATTTTTCTTGAAACTAATAAAAATGACCAGTCCATTAAGAGACAGCTTGATCATCTGGAAAATTATCCTCATCCAAAGAACTATTCTGAAAATGAATATGAAATTCCAAACCTTGAAGGGGGGATTCCTATTCTGGATCAACCTTTGGAATTTCCATGTGAAGCACCAACTCCCCCGCATGAAGAAGTTCCTGCTACTTCACTTGAACAAGAGGTATAACCACGCTAATGGAAGCCACCGTATGTAGGTGTCAGGTCTGTTATTCCTAGATTTTTACAAAGCTTTTGATACTGGGCTCTTTATTTCTAAATGGACTTGGACTGGGATGCTCTGTGCAAAACACCAAGCATGTTTCAAGGACATCCACCAAAACAATGATGGCTTGCTTAGAATTAGGGCCATCATTGAGGAAGCCACCGAATGTAGGCGTCGGGTCCACTACTACTAGATTTTTACAAAGCCAATAGTTAATCTCAAAGCCTTTTAAGATATTTAAAAATTTTGGAGATCATCAAATTGGTAACATCTCTATATTAGAAAGTTGTTGCACAACAAAAATCCATCAAGATAAATAGAATATATTCATAAACTGTTTGAGTAAAACATGTATGTACACTCTCTAATGGCACATTCTATGATACCTATGTGGTCACAGTCAAATTCAGGAAAAACCAAAAGTATTGCAATAACAATTTTAAATTTTAATATCTCAGGCTATTAACCTCACCAACAAAGGGAGGAAAGGTGATGTGGCAAGCTCCTGCAATTAATTCTACTATTGAAATGATTACAAGTAGGTCCTCAACAGTCAACCCAGTAAGGTCCTAGTCAACCCTTAGAACAAAGCATTAGTCCTAATCGATAGGTAAACCCTTATCAATCAAGTGAGTTTTTCCAAGCTTGGTCCTAAATATTAAAAGGTCAATCCTAGACTTTGATGAGGTGAGGTCTCAATCTTAGTTGAGAAGTCCTCTTGATTAGAACCTCCTTTAGCATGTCCCATTTTTAAAATGTTAGAAATAGTGTCTCCAAAATCCAGATTATGTTTCAAGACATCATCACAAAGCTTTGTCTCTTCCATTAATTGTGTTACTCTAAGATTGTTTAACATTTAGCAGTTGTTTAAGCCATTGGTACAAGAATTTGAAACGCTAGGAACATCTATTGAAGGAAGTAGTATAAAATATACAAAACAAATTCCAAGGAAAAATGCAAATGCAGAACATTTACATTTACCAACAAAAGAAATGTGGGTAGCCAAAGATCGAAATAGATTAGCTGAAAGAAAGCACAAGAAACTTAAGTTCATAGAGCTGGATAAATTCAAATGCTAACAACATATAACAAAACAAATCTCTCAAATTGGGGAAGATGCATATGGGAAGTTGGAAAAAGGGAGTTTGGTATTTTTGGAAGTACTTAGAGCTGATACTTTCTACCTTGCATATTTAAGGACATGTAAGTTGCACAAGTAGCTATTTCATCTTTATGATGGTCCTCACCCCCCATTGAAGCTATCATCACATGGTATTTAAAGTTGCCCTCACATCATTATAAAAAGTTTAGGATGATGCAGAAAATGTAGTGTAAGTAGTTCTTTAAAAATTATGTCATTGCTTGAGATAAACGAAACAGAGTAATAGTTTGGAAAAAATATGCTTTAGTCTTTAAAGAATGGAGAGACACAAAATCTTAAACAATTTAGCCTCAGAGAAGCATTGTAGTTACCAATATTCTTGTTTTCCATATTTTAGAAATCCAGATGGCCTACTTTTACTGTGAGAGTATATATGAAGCATATAGGGCCTAGAAATTCTCTACAATCACCTTATAAAAGGTGGGATGAAAATGTGTTTCTTCCAAAGGACAGAAGATAGCCTGATATAACTTTGGGAAACCATTCTCTTTTAGGTAAATTGGTAGAGTATATTTATCATTCTAAAAATATCAGCCGTGGAAATTTGACACATAATCGAAACATTTTACAGTTTTTTTTGTTCTTGTATAATTTGTGTAACGACATGGCAATTTTTTAATCTAAAAAAACCTCTGAAAATTGCAGTGAAGAAACTTTGATGAATGTTCATTTTTCGCAAGAAGTCTTCATAAAAAAATCTTTTTAAAGAGGAAGGGTCAATAAAACAGGGTTAAAAATATGAAATTGTTGCTATTTCTTTAATCTAGAAGATACTACCATTGTTTATGGAGGTACTCATTTTCTGAGGATGTTTTATCATACATGGCCTTTTTACAGCTATGATTATGCCACAACTCTACTGGTAGGTTGTAAACTTTTAAAGAATCCTTGGTGTTGCCATGAATATGTATGGAGAGTATGGCGGGAAATTAGTGTTGTCACTCCCCATTTCCTTTGTCAAAAGAGATGTGAGAACACATTTGGTGTAACTGAATTGATAAATTCTTGATTTGAGACTCTATATCTATCATAACTTCAGTTCAAATCATCTGATTGTCTTGATAAAAGATTATAAAAACCAAATTGTAAGAGCTAGATCTCATGCACTTGCCCTAATTGCATTAGTAGGAAACTCGAAAGGGTAAATTTAATTTGATGTAATGATGGATTAACATGTACACTCCTTGAAGGGATGACAACTGCATCTCTTTAATTAATATAAGTATCAGTTTTTTCTTTAAAAAATATCCCAAAAAAATTACAGTAAAGTGACAAATATCAACCACTAAATTGTTTCCAAAATCCATGCCCTATCAAGCTATTGAGTGATCCAACTCAAAATGCAGCTACTGAACACAAAATATCATTATCCATCTATGCAATTTATGAAAAAAAAGATAAAATATTGATGTCACAAATAACCTAAAAAAGTTGTAACTTATCTAATTATGCTTGAGCCAGGAGTAACAAAAACTATAAAACCATCCATGAACTAGAAATCTAGTTTAATCCATCGATTTGAAATTTTTCACTTTCACAAGGCAACCTGAAGGACGCTTACTATGTAAGAGAATCAAAATCTCCCATTTACCCTTTAACCCTAAACCCTACTACTTTTGAATTCGATTTTGAGTTGATCAAGCTCAGGGATAAAGCCTTACTCCATGCCTATTGGGCACTCACATTCTGAAGTCAGTTGGTACATATGAATCAACCACTTATGAATTCTCA
This sequence comes from Pseudotsuga menziesii, assembly GCA_001517045.1. NCBI lineage: Eukaryota > Viridiplantae > Streptophyta > Pinopsida > Pinales > Pinaceae > Pseudotsuga > Pseudotsuga menziesii. The sequence goes on from LPNX010091605.1 coordinate 105,799, forward strand.
ATCATTAATTTCTATTCACTTTACTCTGCCTTATGTATTTTGGCCTTACTATTTGCATATTTCTTTGCATCGAATCTAATCAATCCAATCAATTTTGTAAACCCAAATACAACTCCCCACTATAGCAAAAGAGATGTAACATTACTATCTCATGCAAACTTCATTGCATTAAATTTAATCTATCGAATCCAGTTTGCAAACCCAAATACAGCTCTCCACTGCAGCAAAAGAGATGTAACGGAACATTTGACAATTTTTCAAATGAATGGGTAACTAAAATTGATAAATTCTCAAATTTGGACTCCATAGCTATTCAACCTTCAGTTCAACTCATCTTATTATCTTGATAAAAGATTATAAAACCCCATATGTAAAAACTAGATCCTATGCACTTTCTCTAATTGCATGTACACTCTATAAAGGGATGACATCTACATCCTTTGAAGTAATATAAGTGTCAAGTTTAAAAAAAAATATTACAGCAAATTTGGAAAATATCAGCCACTCATTTTTTCCTAAAACCATGCCCTGTTAAGCTATCAACTAACACAGATCAAAATGCAGCTAGTGAACCTGAAATGTAACCATTCATCTATACAATTTATGAACCTAAATAAATAAATAAAATTGATGTTTGTGTCACAAAAAAACTCAAAACAGAAATATATAGAATTGTTAAGCTATACGCCACCTCAGCTGCTGGGACTGGAACTGCTTTCGTATCTGGCACTCCCCTTATCAGTCGAGTGTCTAAAGACCATGGTAGGGGGTATCTCTCTTAATCATGTTATTCACTGGGTTGTTAAGATGTTTATATTATAGGGTGACCCCAGGGAATTCATTCAAGACTTTAGACCAATGGAAGTATTATTTGTCTTTCCCATCCCTGCTGCTACAGCAGGTGCCCATAATTCATGGATTCTCTAGTAGAGGCAAGTCTTTTGGGAAATATTTGGTGGGTTGGCTTAAAAGAAAACCCAAATTGCAATAGGAGTAGCTACCGACTGAGTTCAGATTCTAAATCTCGGGTATGACTGGTTAAGCCCAGGTTTTTCAATATATTGCATGATATAGGAGGCATTCTCCAAAGTCAATCCATAGTTGGTTAGTCCCATCAAACCAGGATTGCCTCCATATATGTCCATTCGTCTCTTTCACTTCCTCCCCCACTTCCATCTCGATTCCAAGGCAGGTCCCTAGTTCTATCCCATGCTCTCAGAGGCAAGAAGAGAATAGACCTCGAGGTAATGCGTACCACGAATGAACCCACAGTTCCAACTGAGCTATGCTCACCCATAACACAGAGAACCCACTAAAACCCACGAAAACCCTATGCGTGCCCTCCCTTCGTGAAAACCATTTGCATATGGCAAAGATTTGCAATAAAAAAGCACCCAACTTATTGGGGTATTTATATAATAAATAATACAAGCCCTTATATCCTTATTATAGGCTCAATATATTGTTTTTAATTTTTAATTTTTAATTTTTAACCCCAATATGAACTAAAGTGTTATAATATTGGTCAATCAGCACAAATTGAAGCAATTTTTTTTGAAGTGAACATTCAAGTGATCATCAGAGTAAATCAATCTAGAAACAATGCTTTTATTGATATCGACAATGCTCATTCATTAGCATCTGCTTTCGTACACCTCCACCATTTTATTAACATCTTTTTATGAAAAGTTTACTTAATCCACACTCATTAATAGAAATGCAATTATGTATATAACCTTTCACTCGTTAAACCTATACCATTCAAATATAAATTAAAACTAGCGGTTCAAATTTTATCCTTGCTCGCTACCCGGATCATCAATGGCAAAATGAAATCGATATCGTTAAACCTATACCATTCAAATATAAATTAAAACTAGCGGTTCAAATTTTATCCTTGCTCGCTACCCGGATCATCAATGGCAAAATGAAATCGATATCGTTAAACCTATACCATTCAAATATAAATTAAAACTAGCGGTTCAAATTTTATCCTTGCTCGCTACCCGGATCATCAATGGCAAAATGAAATCGATATCGTTAAACCTATACCATTCAAATATAAATTAAAACTAGCGGTTCAAATTTTATCCTTGCTCGCTACCCGGATCATCAATGGCAAAATGAAATCGATATCCTTAAACCTATACCATTCAAATATAAATTAAAACTAGCGGTTCAAATTTTATCCTTGCTCGCTACCCGGATCATCAACGGCAAAATGAAATCGATAAACGGTGGTGCCTTGTAATTGCATAGATAAAAGGTGGATACGAGGAAGAGTGTGGTTGGCCAAATGGATGATCAAAATGGACAGTGTTTTTAAAATGCCTTCCAAAGAAAAACGCCTGTAGATGTTATTAGTTAATATATTGCAAAAAATTATGTACAAAGAAATCTGTGCGGAGTCGGTAGCCGTGTTATTTTTAAACCTACTTTTCGTTGACGTGCATACATATCTACAATTTTTTTTGAAGCGGCGGCTGGTACGTGGAAAGAAATCGTTGAATTAGCGTCTTCCTATTTTTCACCATCGCACACCTGCCATTCTTTCAACGCTGAGATTGTTTGGTGAAAGCTCTTGGATCAGTGACGATAGGTTGAAGCCGATATTGAAATCCGCCAAAGGTTTCTTGCAAACGAAGTAAGGGNACCCCTGCCATTCTTTCAACGCTGAGATTGTTTGGTGAAAGCTCTTGGATCAGTGACGATAGGTTGAAGCCGATATTGAAATCCGCCAAAGGTTTCTTGCAAACGAAGTAAGGGATCAAATTGAAATATCACGCTCATATTTACACTATAAGTATCAGAATCAGCGATCCATCCCTCCCTTACGATACATTTTCGTCTCCGATTCGAGCGAGCGAGCAAGCAAGCCACAGTAGTTATAACTGATTTCATATTATAAGCGATGCCTCCTCCACAAGGTGGCGATGGTGGTGGTCCTCCTCCTCACGCTGCTGGATTTGTAGGGATAATACTTGCTGCCGTTGCAGGCGGCTTGTATTTCATTCTCAGAAAACCCCATGGTCCTCCTCCGCCGCCGCCTCCCCCTGGTCCTCCTCCTCCGGGGCCTCCACCCCCATCAGAAATTTGATTTCTTGCAGCTCATTTATGTTGTAATCAAACCAATATAGTATATTTTCCGTGAATATCTTACTATGTTCTGTAAATGTATATCAACACTTTCTGGTGGGAAGCTGGAAGCTAGTTGTTTCCAGCTATACAATGGAATATTGTGTAATAAATATTCAGGACGCTTTTCAGAATCGGCCTGAGTAATATTAGTTAACATCTTTACATATGATCATCATTGTATGAATGCAAATTAGGGTTTGCTCTCAATTTTGTTGTTGAATCTGGCAATTGCAGATGAAAGTTATTTTCTGTCTCTGCTCTGCAAATTAGGGTTTGTTCTCAATTTTGTTGTTGAAATTGGCAATTGCAGATGAAAGTTATTTTCTGTCTCTGCCTCTGCTTTGTTTTGGTCTTTGCTTTCTGTTGTTGTTTATTGCTCCAGAGAAGAGACACGACGAGGGTTGTCATTAGAGAAATAAAAGATTGATAGGCACAACCATAATTCGCCCAATTAGTGGTCAGCAAAATTGAACATAACATAGTACTTTAGATATCTTCTTTAGGTTTAATTTGGGGTTTGAAACTCGGTGGCTATGGGATTAAAACATGGCTAGCTACTACTAGCAAAACTATCGATGCAACACCGTTTAACTTTATTAAATTTCGTCCCATTTTAATTATAATAAATATTTAATATTTTCAATAACTATCATAAAGTTTAAACACTTTCTATTACATTGTAATGTAGACACAAGAGACTTTCTATATTGGGGATACAATAAAGATTATTAATCACATTTTTTTATGAGTTAATAAAACTTTTTTAAATAAGGTTATTTTCTTCATTATTATGTATTATAATCATAATCTATGTTTTTATTAATTTTAGTTTATTATTATATATCATTAATATTATTTTAAAAGAATGTATATATAATACCTATTGATAATAAAAAATCTTTACAAAAATATTTATATTTTACTTTATAAAAAAATTTCAAACTTTGTGAGAAAACTTCTTAAAGTTGTCTTTCTACCCTGAAACGTTATTAAGGAAAAATACTTTTCAATAAAACTGTTTTTGGAAATTACCATTATTTTTAGAAGGAAAATCTACCATCTCCTCGTTCGAAGATTGACATCCTGTGAAATTATGGAACGGGGTATATCTCTCCCCTGGGGAGATTGACCATTGCACCATGCCCATAACCCAATCAAGATTAATGGCCAACTCCCATATACGCCCAAACAAGGGTGCATTTTGCGAAAATTCAAAATTACAATGAGGAATAAAGAGATGTGAACAGTTTAGTGGAGAATCCGAGGTCCCTGTCCATATATGTCATGAATATAGTATGGGAAGACATACTATATTAAATATTTAATTCATTTAATATATTTCCTTGTAAAAACATTTATAAATATAGTCAGCTTGTTCAACACACTCAATAATCAAGACATTTCACAGTTCAACCCACTTAGTTAATTTTTTAGTGTAGAACATAGATTTTTATTTAGAGTAGTCCGATGGGTTAGCTCAAGTGGTTGAGAGCTTTTTAAGCTAGCAGAAGGTTTTGGGGTCAAATCCTCGCATGGCTATGTAAGGGTCTCACTTGATGTCTCCACTGGGTTAAGCCGCCCCATAATCAAGACCTACCAGGACCGACGGTTTACCGTAATCAGATCAAGATCTATCAAGATCTATGGTTTACCTCGGATGCCATTCTTAAAAAATAGAGAAGTACCAGAAGGTTTCCAAGCAACATTCCATCATTTCCTTGATACAATGCCATCTTCTTCTTTATCCAAAAGTAAATCTCCATCCTTTCATTTTTTCTCCTATAACTGCTGATTTAGTTTACTAAATATAGCTATAGAAACTAACATGGAAAAGTGGATGAAATCCTTATTTTGACAAACAATTAACACCCTCAACTGTTGGATTTTAACACTCTCAACTGTTGGATTTTTTTATTTTATTTTTATTTTGAGCTCTTTTGCAGGTTCTTCTACCATTGGATATTGGAATATTGTTAGTTGGATGTTCAAATTCATTATAAGCATCTCTCCCAATGAAGAAATGAAACCCCTTTACGCAGTCAACAGAAACGACTATAAAGGCAGGAAAATACATTTGATGCACAAAATTTGAGAGATTTCTCATACGGAACAGAAAATGTACCAGCATACCCATTTAGGCCTAATTAACTCCATGTACAAGCAACTAATCATGTGGAACAGAGCAGGAAAATAAAAACAGAGGACTGAAATGAAACAAGAATACCTATGTCTTTGATGAAAGCTGAATTCTTACACAGTTTTTAAATTATATTTCGGAGCTTTATTTTAGTAGTGTGAAAAGTGTTGAACAAGTACATGTTTACGTAGCTGAAATATCTCCCAAAAACTTGAGAGGAGTGCTTACAACTATAAATACTCAATATTGATAGCTTCGAAGTGTCAAGGAATTGATTCCTAAATCCGATTACCCTCAGAACTAATTGGAATAAATAATAATAAGTTATCTTCCAAAGTTATAATTGTATCAAAGACATCTTCATGGATGAAGTTTATGGATATGATATGGTAAAATTGAATGCCAGGTATCCTTTACATGTGCACAATAGAACGGAATGGGCCTTGTTAATTTTCAGACCATGGCAAGCAAATTCTACACTGTATTGTGGATCTTATCATCAAAATTATATTGAAGTGTTGGTTCATGACATCATATATATATATATATATATATATATATATATATATATATATCAATTGACACTCAGAGTATGCTCCTTAAAGTTTTGGTTGCTTTGTATGCAGAGTAGGTGTACTTATGATTACCTTAGTGAACATTTTCATATGCTTTTTACAGTAATTGATGGATTCTGCATTGCATAGCCAAGTATGTCAAGCATATTATAAGTCAAACTCATCCAAAGGCTACCTCAAGACCAAACCCATCCAAAGGGTACCTCAACCCCTTCTAAGCATGAGCCTAAACATCTTAAGGGGGTAAAACTCATATGAAACTGATGTCATAACGAGGGTCATGGACTTGATACTCAACGATATGTGGTATTCTGGTCAAAGAAGAATGAACTGAGCAAGCAACATGGGTTTCATAATCAATTGGTTCCCATGGTTAGTCTCCTGATCATGAAACCTTGCTTTCCATTTTCAATGTGCATCTTTCTTCAAACAATTATGCTGAGGTGTTCACCTTTGTCTACAACATCTCTTAACTAAGGATGGCATCCATCATTCTCATGCCATTCATCATCACGCTTCCTAAGTCAAAGAAATATGAATTGTTAGTTCTTCAAACAAATATGCTGAGGTGCACATCTTTGTTTACAGCATCTCTTAACTGAGGACTGGATCCATCGCCCTAGTGCTATTTATCATTGGGCTTCCTAAGTCAAAGAAATCTGAATTGTTTGCTGAAAATTCACAGAGATACTCAGCTTTGAAATTTTGTGGTGCACAATCTACCTTTAATTGTTATAGATTTGTCACCATGGTATGGTCTATTGTAAGATGGGATTTACTGACACAACACATTATTTGATTGGCCACATTTTTTAAGAGCGGTGTTAACTCATTATATCGCAATATCTTTTCCATTTATGTGGCAGGGAGAAGGTGTACTTGGAAATATTCACTTCTTTAATTTGCCATTAGATGGAATGGTCCAAAATTATTTGTATAAGCAATAAAAAAAGACTGATGAGCAAAGTGGTAATGTCTCCAAAAACATAGACGATCAAGGTTTCAAGCAACTTAAGTATATATCAACTGCTACAATAAGACCTCCCAAGTGATTGTGAGGATTTGGTGCCCTGATAAGAATGTAGTTATGACTCAGTACTGAGCGTCGATATCTTAAAATCCAAAAAACTACTTCAGGTGCATGTTTACCTATCAATTCAAAACTTCACATATTCTTGGATAAATACTTCTACCATGAAGTTTTATTTCTAAATAACATTAGGGACAACATTAACTCAGCTCCCTCAAGTCTCTTCTATATGGGGAATACACGGTATTCATGAGAAGCCTTACCACTGAAATTCAAGAGCACTAATAAGTGGTCACTTGAAACATCTTCCATGGCTGCAGTATAGAGTAACAGGGTTTGAACATTTGGCACGTGAAGCTTGTAACCTTCCTCACTTAGACCAAGTATCAGGGATGGCTCCTTGCTCTATATTACACTTTTGAAAGTGCTTTTGGAACTGTGTTGGCCAACCCCAGATTGGCTAACCTTATTGAATGCCATATATTTTGTAGGTTCCAAAGCACGGTCCTCAACAAAACATTGATGTTTCTGCAAACTAGGTTTGTCCAAAGCATTGCTGATGTCAATATGTCTTAGCACAGTATTGGAGGAAACATGAATTAATTTTTTTTCTGAATCTGGACGCCTATACTCTATGAGATTCTTGATCTTCTTTTAATAGCTAAAAAACGTCTACTAGCAAATTGAGAGATCAACCCATGTCACTAATCTCTTGGCTTGCAGTCTTTCGATTGTTTGAATCGCGATCTGATCTACTTAAATTTGATTGACTTCTACCTTTATCACCACATATATGAGTATTTGTATCATAAAAATGATTGTTTGTAACAGGTTGTATAGATTTCAGTGATCCCATCTGTTAAAAAGAGAAGTAAAATGGCTAATCAGGAAAGGGATAATTTTGATAAACATCTCACACCTGGCATTTTGGTTTTCTGCTATCACAGGCTGACCAGCTTAAGATATTTGAGCCTCTTACATTGGGACCATTTATATAAATCTGGAAAAATCTCAAGTGTAATAAGATTGACGAGTGCATCATATAGTGTTGAATGGTCATGTGACTTCCGCAAGAGGAATCACAGTCGCCTGCTTCTCTCAAAGCTTTCTGTGTTGAAGAGAGTAATCTCAATCGTAGTTAAGTAACCCACTGCGGTATTTTCTTAACTGTGGTTCTCATTCACAGTAATATTGTTTTGTATTTTCTATTTAACACTTCTAAATAATGAGAAGGCAGTCATCTGCCCATGTGTTTTCTGTTTGCTCCATTTTTTTTCTTTCTCATGGTGTCTGGTATTAAATAAAGGTGTCTGGTATTAAAGCTTAAGCCCTGATCCTTCCATTGTTGGAGTAAGCCTTTTCACAGCACTCTAGCTAGAAGACCATTAACAAATTCGAGGAGTACAGGGATTTGGTGAGCGATCGACCATCTCTCAGGCCCCACAGCAATATCAGACTTCGCCATTCATCCTCCGGGGAATCGAACAGGCCATCTGATAGCGGTCAATTCGCAGATCTATTTCCGTTTCTCCCAGATCTGCACAATTTGAACACTAACGGCTTCGGCGAATTGGTGAGATCGTTGCTATCATATGGAGGAGCAACCGCTCTGGTAGTTGCTCTCAACTTTCAACTTCCAAGGTAATCGTCTTGCCGGTGAGGGTTTTCACAAAAATCTGCAACCACCTCTTAGACGCAGGACGAGATGCAGGGGAAAGGAAGGCATACCCCCGGACCAGCAGAGGCTCATCTTCGCCGGTAAGCAGCTGGAGGATAGTCAGACTTTGGCCGATTATTCAGAAGGAGATCGATCTGCTGTCGGTCACAACCAGCGATTGGCCGTGGAGGAGAGTCTTCAGTCGTGTGGCCCGTCGGAAGCAGCGCCAGATCTGCAAACGACAGCCTGAGCTCGACAACCTCGTTTTTCTGCCGGGTGCTGAGCGATCACAGAGGTATCATCATTTTTTTTAATTAAAAAAAATCAACTCAGATCTGCATATTCCAGATCATGTGGACGAAATCTTTATAAAAGCTCCACTATCGACACGGTGTATATTTTCTATTCTTTCCGCAACATATACACATTACAGTATACAGTTATTCTTTTCGCTGTGCAAAATACCTGTCACCTTCGCTTGTCTAGCCCGAGATTCGACCTCGCGACCTTATAATATCTAGACCTGTCCGAAGCCCTAAGCAGTCCGATTTGTGTACAAGTCCGCTAGTGCAATCATTAATTTTTTTTTTTAATAGAAAAAAAGTCAACTCAGAGCTGCTTACAAGAAGCACCTTGTTGGAGCACCCACCAAATCAGCCTTTCACTTGTTCATCTTCTTGCTGTTCTGTTCTTTTAGTCATATCAGATGGCTAATACCAGTTCTTTGAAGCCGATCTTCGGACCTGCTTTGACCGGAGCAAACTATGAATTTTGGTCTATCAAAATGAAGACATTTCTACACCTCAACAAATGTTGGGATATGGTGGAAACCGAGTTCACAGAACCTAAAGCGGTTGCTCTGGCTGCAATGAATAATGCACAGAAAAATGCTCTCGAAGCTCGGCGAGACCGAGATCTCACAGCCACATCGATGATACAAAGTTGCATTGAAGAGTCCATTTTCCCACGGATCTCCTGAGCTACCAGCGCATATTAGGCTTGGAATCTGCTTGCATCAACCTACAAGGGAACCGATCGCATTAAAACGGTAAGACTGCAAACCCTACGCCTTCAATTTGAAAGTTGAAAGATGAAGGAGTCAGAATCTGTAGATCAATTCATGACTAGAGTCTCGGGTCTTGTAACCCAATTCCAAACCTATGGTGAACCGCTAGAACAAAAAATAGTTGTTCAAAAAATTCTTCCGTGTCTCACCAAGAAATTTGCTATGGTAGTGACTGCCATAGAAGAAGCCAAAGATCTGTCTAAATTCACCCTAGAAGAGTTGACTGGATCTCTTCTATCTCATGAAGCACGATTCACTCAAGAAGAAGAATCGTTGACCAATGCATTCAGCACTCAGGCTTCCCTCAACAGAAATCGAGGCAGAGGAGGACGAGGTAGAGGAAGAAGAGGCTGATGGTCTCAATCTACAGAAAACAGAACCAATCACAATCATGAACACTCAGAGCATTCAGAACACTCTCACCACTCTCAGGGTCAGAGGGGAAGAGGCAAGAGATGGACCAATAAGTCCAATGTTCAGTGTAACCACTGCAAGAAGTATGGGCACTGTGAACATGAATGCAGAAAGAAGCAAGTAGACCAGAACAATAACCAGAACAACAGCAGAGCCAATGTCTCCAAAGAAGAAGAAGGCTCATCAGAGGTGATGTTTCTGTCTTATCAAACAACTGAACAACATTGCAGCTCGAATCTATGGCTACTAGATAGCGGTTGCAGCAATCACATGACAGGTAACAAGTCATTATTCTCTAGTCTAGATTCCTCTGTTATCACGAATATCAAGCTAGGAAATGACTCTCTGGTTCCAGCAAAAGGCAAAGGTATTGTTCCTGTACTTAGTAATCAAAATGAAAAAATGTTCATTCATGAGGTGTTTTATGTACCTCATTTCACTGTAAATTTGATCAGTATAGGTCAATTACTTCAGAATAAGTATGATGTTAGGTTTCATGATACATACTGTGTTATCTATGATAAATGTCCCAGTAAGAGACTCATAGCCAAAGTTGAAATGACCAAGAATAGAATCTTTCCTCTTAGTCTTAGGAGTGCTAACCTTCCACATCATGTAGTTCATACAGTTTCTAGTCAAGATGAAGCCTAGTTATGGCACTGTAGATTCGGTCATCTTCCCTTCAAAAGTCTCCATCTCATACACAAATAGTCAATGGTCAAAGGATTATCGGTTATTCATAAACAATCCACCACCTGTGAGGATTGTATCACTGGTAAACATCATAGGGACAGTTTTCCCACTTCCACACCTCGAGCCAAAGAGCAACTTGAGTTAGTTCATACAGACCTTTGTGGACCCATGCAAACCCAATCCATAGGAGGCAGTTTTTATTTTCTGACCTTAGTAGAAAAGCATGGATTTATTTTCTCAAGCACAAATCAGAGACCTTCTCCAAGTTTAAAGAGTTCAAGGCTCTCACTAAGAAGTAGTCTGGAAAGTCCATTAAAATGCTCAAGTCAGATGGTGGAGGTGAATATGATTCACATGAGTTTTCATATTTTTGTAAGAAACATGGCATCCAGAGACAGTTCACCACCAGATACATTCCACAGCAGAACGGAGTTGCTGAACGGAAGAACCGGACCATCATGAACATGGCCCGTAGCATGCTATCACACAAGAAGCTGTCAAATGAGTATTGGGTTGAAGCTGTTGGATGCTCAGCCTACTTGCTCAATAGATCACCCACAGTAACTGTCCAAGACAAGATTCCTGAAGAAGCATGGAGTGGCACTAAGACTAGTGTCTCACATCTTAGAATCTTTGGTTCTATTGCCTTTGTGCATATACCTGATGAACTCAGAAGAAAGTTAGACAAGAAAAGTGAGCGCTGCATTTTCACTAGTTATAGTGAACAACACAAGGCATACAAGCTATATAATCCTGTCACCAAGCAGCTTGTGGTGAGCAGAGACGTAAAGTTCATTGAAGACAAATGCTGGAGTGATCCTTCAGGCATACAACATGAATATCACTCATATCAGCCAGATCTACCTATCATAATTCCAAGATTGGAAGTACAGTAGCAAGAAGATGCAGCAGATGGTCCACCACAGAACTAGAAAACCAAAAGCTTGATAGAGTTATATGAACAGACTCCAATTCTTAACGAGCAACTTCAATTTGCTCTCTTCTCCTGTCAGCCCACATCTTTTAATGAAGCTGTGAAGGATGCACAGTGGGTAAAAGCCATGAATGAAGAGATTGATGCAATAGAGAAAAATCAGACTTGGGATCTTGTTGACATCCCTGCAGACAAAACCAGTATTGGAGTCAAATGGGTCTATAAGACCAAATTGAATGAAAAAGGAGAACTTGAAAAGCATAAGGCAAGGTTGGTTGCCAAAGGTTATGCACAGAAGCATGGTATAGATTATGATGAAACCTTTGCTCCTGTAGCAAGGATGGATACCATCAAAGCTGTACTTGCCACTGCAGCACAAAATCAATGGCATGTGTATCAAATGGATGTGAAATCTGCCTTTCTTAATGGCATTCTTGAAGAAGAAGTTTATGTAGACCAACCACCTGGTTATACTGTCAAAGGTCATGAAGACAAAGTTTATAAGCTGAAAAAGGCCCTGTATGGTCTAAAACAAGCTCCACGAGCTTGGTACAGTAGGATTGACTCCTACCTCATCAACAATGGTTTCAACAGAAGCAGCAATGAGCCCACTCTGTATGTCAAAATAGAGCAAGGTAAAATATTGATGGTATGTCTTTATGTTAATGACATGATTTACACTGGTAATTTGATGCTTGAAGATTTCAGGACAGTCATGAAAAAAGAATTTGAAATGACTGATCTAGGAGTCATGAAGTACTTCCTTGGCCTGGAAGTTACTCAAACTGATAAAGGTATTTTTATCTGCCAGCATAAGTATGCTACTGATATTTTGCAGAGATTCAGAACGGATAAATGTAAACCAACAGAAACCCCTATAGCTCTTGGCACCAAGTTAACCAAGAATGGTGATGAACCAACAGTAAACAATACACTCTATAAACAATTGGTAGGCAGTTTAATGTATTTGACTGCAACTAGACCTGATTTGATGTATGCTGTTAGTGTTATTTCCAGATTTATGGAGTCTCCCAAAAACTCTCACTGGAATGTTGGAAAAAGAATACTGAGATATGTTGCAGGCACACTTGGATATGGCCTCTGATACACTCATACACCAGACAATACTCTTACAGGGTACACTGACAGTGATTTTGCAGGTAGTCTTGATGATAGGAAAAGCACATCTGGTTATGCTTTCCATTTGGGTACAAATCTGATCTCTTGGGCATCTCAGAAACAACCCATTGTGAGCATGTCTTCTGCAGACGCAGAATATGTAGCAGCCACAACAGCAGCTTGCCATGCAGCTTGGCTAAGAAGACTGTTGAAAGATATGGGACACACTCCAAAAGATCCCACTTCTATTTTTTGTGATAATAACTTGGCAATACAGTTGTCTAAACATAATGTATTTCATAGAAAAAGCAAACACATTGACACTCGCTATCACTTCATTTGTGAGTTAGTCAATGAAAAACAAATTTCTTTACTGTTTTGTCGCTCTAAGGAGCAGTTAGCTGACATGTTCACCAAACCATTGGGAACATTTGCATTTGTATATCAGAGAGAGCACTTACGCATAGACAGTGCTGATGTTGTACTACCAGTTGAGATTAAGGGGGTGTGTTGAAGAGAGTAATCTCAACCGTAGTTAGGTTAGAGAGTTAGGTAACCCACCGCGGTATTTACCTAACTATGATATTCACCCACAGTAATATTGTTTTGTATTTCCTATTTAAACACCTCTGAATAATGAGAAGCCAATCATTTGCTCGTGTGTTTTCTGTTTGCTCCATTCTTTTCTTTCTCATTCTGGACTCTTGGATGATGGTTGAGCTTCACTCAACAAGCGCACTAAGATATTGATTCGATGATCGATCCCTCATTTGAGCTCTTTTAACTTTCGAATCTCCTTCGCAATGAAGTTGGCTAATCTCTAAACCATTTGCACCTTTTAAGGCAAGTTTGAGTCTGGTAACATTATTTGTTGTTGAAAATCTGAATTTCAATATTAAAATTACAATTTTTATTACAGAGATAGATTGGGGCTTTTGACTACCTTTACACTTTTTCATGCAAGTTTGACCAAAATCTGGTAACACTATTTGTTGTTGAAAATGAGATTTTTATTGCAAAAATGGATTCAAGACTTTCCACTACCTTTGAGGCACTAGATAATGTAATTCCAATTACTTACTAAAAACTAGCTTTTGAACACTAAGTTTCTTTTTTTCAATTATTTTACTAAATATAGATATAGAAACTAACACAACCCAGTTAAAGGTCCAGTAAAAGTAGATCAAATCCCTTAGTTTGACAACAATTAACACTCTTAGGCTAGATATCTTTACTAATTTTCACTAATTTACGTTATGCTCAATACTTATCAAATATCTTAGGGGTGGCAGGTGCGGGGGGATCCTTCTGGATCCTAGAGGACAAGTTGAACAAACCTTCGCTTGGGGTCTTAGCTATAAGACCAATAATGAGGCCGAATGGTTGGCTCTCCTTCAGGGAATGAAAATTCTAGCTAACAAAGATCTCTCCAGGATTGCGATACTTGGAGATTCTTGACACGTCATATATAAAATGATCAATGGATATACCACAGGCTCTATAAAGTGTCATTGTTTGCATGACAAAATCACTCCTCTCTTATCTAAGCACTATGAATTCTATCACATTCTTCACACAAATAATGTTGCTGCTGATGCTTTGGCTAATACGGGGGCTTCCTTACCTCAAGGTCACTATTGTATAAACGACCAAAACTCACACCCCAAACCCATACCTTAATGAATTTGTGAGATGTAATTTTAGACCCCCACCACATTGAACTCACCTCCAAGGACCTATATGAAGGCTCTAATGTTTTATGTAAAGGCTCTAAGGAGTTATGTGAAGGCTCTAAACCTTGTCGCTCTATCCCTCCTCACCTTGTCGCCGCGTACCCTTCTTTCACCACTGGCCTCAATCTCATGGATCCTCGTGAATGATCTCCTGCCTTAGCACGTCGTCCCACTCCTCCCCACTCTTCTGCCGCGTGTCTCCCACTCTGCACCGGTCATTCCTCGATCCTTGAAGGTTTTATTACCCATCTCCCTCGACTTAATTGCTCCTGCAACTCGCACGCTCCGGGTCTTATCATCCTCCGCAATATGTCTTCCCCCCGAACCCTTCCTCACCCTCGTTCTCCTCTTGGCAATGGTGTGCACTCCGTTCGTTATGTGATTTCTCTAGAGAGGATTTTGCTAGATATTATTACAGTGGTTGACGAGGGCATTCTGCAGGAAATCCCGTGGGAATCTCTGCCTCTCACCAGGGTATTTGTAAAAGAAAGGCTAGCTCTCGCCGCTTTCTTCAATTGCTTATGCTCTACTCATGTTGGGGTTACTCTGTGGTTCTCGAACTCTGGTTTTGGGCTTAGCCTCTCCATTGACGACCAGTCCTTTTTAGCAGGCAACAACTCAATTCTGGGTTGCAATTGCTCAGGGTGGAAAGAAGGTGCGGTCGGCACTCTCTCCTGTCGAAGCAAAAAAGACCGTGACTACCTCCTGCAGGAACTCAACACTCTTAAATCGGTTCTTTGTAGTTTCTTCGTTGTCGAGCAGGCCCAAGAGTTTGTAGGTGCAGTTCGGGCTCTCCATAGAAATTTCTCCAGAATAGCAATTTCTCCCGGACAAGGCAGAATGGATCAGAAAAACAAGAATGCTGGGCTAGCAGACTTGAAGAAAAATCTCAGGCATTTGTATGAAATGATGGCCATTGGCATTATGGACAACAAGGAAATTCCCCAAGAGGTGAAAAATATGGGGGAAGTGGTCAGCTACACCTCATATCAGATAAGTAATCATGACTTCAGGATCGATGATACTGAAAGCAACCTCAGGTAAATCATGGAAAAGGTAGACAGAATTCAAGAAGACCTCCAGTGTTTGGTAAGCATGAATCAAGGCAGTAAAGCTCTTGAAACTCCAGCAGCAGCAGCCCACCCTATGGTGGAGGAATTGATTGTCCAACCCATGAAGCACCCAGGCAATCTTTAATGGTTTCAATAGTTCATGTTTTTTTGTATGTTTCTTAGTCAGCAGTTTATTAGGGTATACACTACCTCAGGCCTTAGAAGTTATGGAAAAACTCTGTGTGGAGTTCTTTGGTCATCCTTTTGGACCAGTTTTGTTTCATCCTTTTTTGAATTGCAAGAACTCTCAGTTCCCGCATTTTCTATGTACTGAATGGCTGTGCACAACCTGTTTTATATAAAACCTTGTATAGTTTCTGTTAAAAAAAAATACTTATCAAATATCTCAAATAGGCTCTAGAATAAATACACTAGCTTTTGAACACTAAAGTTTTTTTTTTCAATTATTTTACTAAATATAGATATAGAAACTAACACAACCCAGGTAAAAGTCCAGTAAAAGTAGATCAAATCCCTTAGTTTGACAACAATTAACACTCTCAAGCTAAGAATCTTTACTGATTTTTGCTAATTTACGTTATGATCAATACTTATCAAATATCTCAAATAGGCTCTAGAATATATAAATATTAAATTGTTACAAAATTAAATGAAAATGTGAAGAAAACAACATTCTGAAATAAATATTTTGACCTAGGAAGGTTAATGATGGGATTTACAGACAAGATGCTCATGCATTAGTATGTAGTAGAGACAACAACGTATCATCAGTCATAGCCTAAGGTAGCATTTGTTGCTTTAGGCATTTATGATCTTGATCTTTAAACTTCAACAACAAAGGCTAAAGCCGTAGTTTAAGAAAAGGTTGAGCCCCTTTCTTAAGTACGTGGATTGTCTTGTACACATTCATACATGTATGGTACATGGTTTATTATTTGGAAGGTTGAACTAAGGAAAGGGCAAGAAACATTATTTTCTCTTTATGTGATAGAAACATACTTGTTATCCATTTAAATGGATTTCTAGTGAGCTATTGAAGTTATGAAAAATTGTTTTATTAGTGGTCAGAAGTTCCATGGAACCAGGGCCATTTTTGGGCCCTTTTCTTTAATAAATGCATGTTCATACTCTCTTCTTGAGAAAGATTCAAAGCTTGAGCAAACTTCTTCTCCTTCTTCTTCAAACTTAAAAAACTCTTTTTCTTGGTTACTAGGTTCCATATATGCTCAACAGAATTAGATCTAAAAGGATTTCATCATTTATCTCATTTTGGTAAAGCAATTTTAATAGATCTAGAATCCTTTAAATCTCTATTTTAAATCTACATCTAGATTGGATCTTTAGTATTTGTTGTTACAAATATTTCTATCATTTTAAAGTACTAAAGTAATTGTATATTTTATGTAATTTTTAGTTAATTTGTTTACTTTACTTTGAGTTTAGCTTGCTGGTTTTTAGTAGGATTAAGGAAAAAGAGAGGGGAATCCTGCCGAAACGAGTTTTTGGCCATCCAAGCGCCCAAAGTCCGTCATTCTTCCCCCTCCTTCATTCCTCTTCTTCCCAAAGCATTTGTAAGCCTTTTTTATCCATGTTCAAGGGTCAAAAGGTATTTATTTATTTTTTGTAAAAAAACATTGTAATAAAGATTAATAAAAGAGAAGCGGGTGGGATTTTTAAGTGAAAATTTTAGAACCCCAACCCGGTTCAATTTCAGTTCACTGCATATGGTTTAATTCCCAACCCCAGTATGCATGTTCATTTCAAAATTTAAAAATTTAACTTGAAACTTGAAACACATGAGATAATTTCAACTTTTACTAACTCATAAATTTTCCTAGCAGCCAAACTTTTCAATTTCAAAAAAATATTTCAGTCACACACATAAGAAAAATGGCTCAGTGTTTTTTTACCAAAATGGTCCAGGATAAAACCCCGAAGGGAAACCTGTTTGAGAGAGATTTTTATTTCTTCAGAGAATTTATCAACAAATTACAACAGTACTTATCTCAATTTTTATCTTGAAAAATATGCCACAAACATGGTAACAACCTGCTATGCGAACTCCTTGAAAACTGTGCCACATGTGTGATTGTATGGCCTCGATTTATTTGCTTGTACGCTTCCTTGAAATATGTGTTGTATGGATATCAATAATTTTTGTACATGCCTCGAGATGCGTGTTATACGGACTGCATGTAATCTTCCTTGAAAACAATGCCCATCTCCTCGATTTCTATGCTAGTACGACCTGCAATAAATGATGGTACGAATGCCTTGGAATTCATGAGACCCAGCTGAAATAATTATCTAGAAATTCGTGCCTTTAATCTTCTTCATGTTTCTTGGAATTTGTGCAAGGGTTTCTCTCTCTCTCTCTCTCTCTCTCCAAAAAAAATCTCTTTGGAATGTGAAAAATGAATTAGATTGGGGCTTTCCCTAGCCTTTTTTATTGAGTAACCACCACCTTCAAATCCAATGGCCATGATTAAAAGAGAACTTAGATGAGATCTAGGGCCAAGATCAAATCTCATTTTTCTTATTTAATTACTTTTTAAATAATAAATGAGACAATTAATGCACATGCACTTTTAATTCTCATTAAAATCACATTTAAACTTTATAACTCAACTTCATTTTATAAAGTGTCTTTATAATTATAATGTCAATCTCACTTTATAAAAATGCTAGGGACCACATTTAAATTGTCCTTGTCCACCCCAAGGCACCAACGAATGGACAAACACCTCCTAGGTAAAATATCAACATTCCCTCTTACCGAGGGAATTGTTCTTCACCACCCCCATCTTGGCTATGAAATGAATATGCTTCCCTCTTCCCAGAGACTTTGTGAAAATGTCTACCACATGCTCATCAGTAAAAATGTATTGCAAATTCACATCTCCTCTCTAAACATAGTCTCTGATGAAGTGATATATGATCTCAATATGCTTTGACATGTCATGAAACACCAGATTATCAGAGAGCCTAATGTAACTCTGATTATCAGAATGTATAACAGTAAGCCTAAGCTTCTGACCAAATAATTCTACCATCAACTTGTGAAGCCACAATGCCTCGCGACGAGCCTAACTGGATGCCATGTATTCAACCTCAGCAAAACTAAAAGAAACAGAATTTTTCTTCCAACTGAACCACGACACAATTGTCGAGCCCAAACTGAAACAACAACCGGAAGTTCTCTTCTGGTCTGAAGCACTGCCTACCCAATCTGAATCTCTAAGACCAACCAAGTCCATTCCATCCGACCTCCTATAGTCTAGACCATAGTCTATTGTCCCAGCAATGTATCTCAAAATTTGTTTTGCGGTTGTCCAGTGCACTCTCATTGGCTCCACCGTGAACTGTCTGAGAGTGTTCACCGCAAAACTCAAATCTAGTCTGGTGTTGACCAGATGCATCAACAAACCAATAAGCTAATGATACAAGGTATGATCCACCAACTCTCCCTCAGAAGCATGAAGCTTCTTCCAGTTGGTGATCATGGGTGTGGGCATGGGTCTACACTCCTCCATCTGAAATCTCTTCAGAACATCTGCAACATATTTTTCTTACCCCAGGGAAACATGTCCATCCTCCTACCACACCTCCATGCCCAAGTAATAATGCATCAAACCAAGGTTTGTCATCTCAAACTCTAAAGAAAGATCTTTCTTGCATGCTTCGATCAGGTGCTCTCCTCCTATGATGAACAAATCGTCAACATATAGCAAAAGATTGAGCGGATCACTTCCACTCTTTTGAAACCCATTCGAAAGCAAATACGAATCAATCCTCGATTACCAAGCCCAAGGGGCTTGCTTCAAACCATAAAAGGCCTTTTTCATCCTTCACACATGATAATCCCTATCATGTAACTCAAATCCCTATGGCGACTCTAGATATACCTCCTCTTGTAGAAGACCTTTGAGAAAAGTGCTCTTCACATCCATCTAATGAATCCTCCAACCCATCTATGCAATAACGGAGATCACTATTTTGATCGAATAAAATATAGCAATCGATGCAAAGGTCTCATCATAATCAACTCCCTCTACATGCGAGAACCCATGTGCTACAAGCCGAGCTTTCTACTTCTCGATGCTGCCATATGCACCATGCTTTATTTTAGAGAGACACTTGGAAGCCACAACTGACTTCCCCTCTGGTCTTGGAAAAATCTCCCACACACCATTTTTCATAATGGAATTGTATTATTACATCATGGAATCTGTCCAAACATTATGTGTGTATGCCTCCTCATAATTAGTAGGCTCGGACTCTCACAAGTTGATCACCGCTGCCATGTAACTGGGAAAACTCTCTAGTTCCTTTCTCTCTCTGGCCTCCCTCCTAGGTGGCCCCACATAATCCTCTGCTTCCTTCACAAGCTCCTTAATCCAACTTGGTTTTCTCTTCTTGGAAGTATCTTCCTATGGCAAACCCTCCTCTACATCCTCATATGACGAGTGTCTCCTTGAAGAAGTACTTTTGATCTGAAATCCTGTGCCTGGTGAACCTGAACCTGAACCAAGTGATCCTAAATCAGGTGAAGGTGAAACCTATGAGATTTTAATCCAAGAACATTTCCATGTACCATAATTCCCTATAAACTGTATCCCTAAAACTGATGAATCTGTAACCTGTGACCTAGTCACCCCTGAGACTTGTGACCTTGTTCCCTGACTCATTAAACTATGTGATGTTGTCACTTGTGGAGTAGTAACCTGTTGTTGTTCCTCCTATGACTCTTGATACTTTCTCAAGGCTCACTCCTCCTCACGAAAACTCTCCTATGTGTAGGAAGGTATATGTGAAAGGCCTTTGAAGTCTCATCGTAGCCAACAAAGACACCCCTCTCTCTAGTATCCTCCAAATTTTTCCTCTTCTTAGAAGGGAGATGGGAATATGTAGGGAATCCAAAAATGTGGAAGTATCCTATCTCAAGCTTCTTCCTAGTGAACATCTCCTCAAGAGTCTTGCACCCCAAGGCACGACACAGACTCTTGTTATGTACATAAACAACTGTGCTACAAGCCTCATCCCATCGAAAGAAAGGAAGACTCTGATCATGCAGCATGGCTCTAGCTGCACCCACTATTGCATGGTTCTTCCTTTTAGCCACTCCATTCTATTGTGGAGTGTAAGGAACTGTTAACTTCTTGTTAATTCCCACCTGTATACAAACTCATCAAATGCATTGGAGGTATACTAACCCCCATTATCTGATCGGATCACCTTTATATTTTTTCTTGTCCGGTTCTCCACAAGATCTTTGAACTTTTGGAACCAAAGCAAGACCTTTTCTGATCTCTTGCTTCTGAAAAATTAGATCCATATCTTCTTGGAATAATCATCAATGTACATGATGTAGTAATCAAAACCAGTCAAAGAGGAATAAGACATGGGACCACACAAGTCTAAGTGTATCATATCAAGCACTCCCTCTTATTTGTTGTCACTGCTCAGAAAATTAGTCTTGGTGTACTTTCCCAAAGCACACCCTATGCATGCACCACTCTGCTCTGTGTTGAATATGGAAAACATGTAGTCATGTCTCTCAGCGTCCTCAAAGCTGAATGATGAAGGTGGGTCATCCTCCTGTGCCATAACTCAAACAACTCACTACTGCTCTCTGTGTGTTCCAGTGCATGATGTGGCTGGAAGAGAATCTTGTACAGTTTCCTGCATCTAACTCCAATCATATATGAAGTAGATTGTCCCTCTACTTTGGGAAAGATATACACTTTCCCATCTAGTACATATAACCCAAGGCCTCTATCATCAATCATGGAAACTAAAACAAGGTTCTTCTTCAGCTCA
The DNA here is from genome assembly GCA_001517045.1 of Pseudotsuga menziesii. NCBI lineage: Eukaryota > Viridiplantae > Streptophyta > Pinopsida > Pinales > Pinaceae > Pseudotsuga > Pseudotsuga menziesii. Next base: position 127,188 of record LPNX010091605.1, read on the forward strand.
GGGACGTACCGGACATCGCTCAGTAACATGGGCTCCATGGACTCCCTATCATAGTAGACTGTTTCACGCCCAACTGCTCTCACCACTGTATCATCACCCAACTTTACTTCCAACTCCAATCCTGTCTCTGAAATATCTGTGAACATGTCTCGAACAGCTGTCATATGAATCAAAGCTCCACTGTCAATTTACCATGTAGAGGGAGTGGTTGAAGCACTTAGTGAAAGCCCAATGATCATAGAATTCTTCACCTAGTCCTCCATATCATTATTGGTAATGGATGATGCCCTCTCTCTACAACCAACAACAAAGAGAGAAAACTCTCTCTCGAATCTAGAAGCATACTCATCAATCTATGTTGACGTTGTTGTCAACTATTTCTTCTTCTTGTTCTTGTTTGGGAATTGTCCAACATAATTCCCAAACTTATGACAAGAAAATCACATCACTTTTCTCATGTCCTTCTTCTCTCCATCTTGCTACTTGGTTCCACCCTTGAACCCCTTCTTGGACTTCTTATTCTTACTCATTGTTGTTAATGCCACATTCTCCTCTTCTTCATTTCTGTGAGATGTACTCCCCTGTACATACCCTCTTCGGGTCTCCTCCTGAATGAAATCATCCCAAAGACGATCCCATGAATGCATGTGCCTAGAAGCAACCATTGACTCCTTAAATGCAACCCATGGCATAGTGACGCCATTCAAATATGTACATACCAACTCGGTGCCCTGTATCACCTCCACAACAGCTCCAAGCGCATCACAAACATGTGTGATCTTGGTGAGGTAAGAAGTCATGTTCTCACCCTTGTTCATCTAAATACTCTTCAACTTCTCCCTTAACACCATTTCTTTATTTTCATTGGAACTCTAGTAAAGGATAGTCAAAGTTGTCCACATATTATGAGCATGGTATTTACCTGAGACATGTGGAATCACATGGTATTTTATTGCATCAAGAAGGATTATTTTATCCTTTATGTCCATCTTGTCAAATATGGCTTTAGTTGTTGCATCTGTAGGAACAGTGACTGGATTGGTTGTAGTATTGTTTACTACATCCCAGTTCACTATCTTGTAGTATCAACACTATTCTAGCCTTCCACAGGATAAAGTTTAATGCCCCATCCAGCTTGTCTTCTATTCTAAGACTGGTAGCCATCATCACAAATCATCCCAAGAACCTGTTTCTTCTTAGAACCTTGTTTTCCCTTATCACACCAATTCTGAAATTTCTTTTCTGAATTAGGTTTTCAACCCATCAACGGTGCTCTGATACCATGAAAATTTTAGAACCACAACCCGATCTCAATTTCAGTTCACTGCATATGGTTTAATGCCAAACCCTAGTATGCATGTTCATTTAAAAATTAAAAAATTCAACTTGAAACTTGAAACACATGAGATAATTTCAACTTTTACTAACTCAAAAAATTTCCTAGCAACCTAACTTTTCAATTTCAAAAATTTATTTTAGACACACACATAAGAAAAATGACTCAGTGTTTTTGACCAAAATGGTCCAAGATAAAACCTTGAAGGGAAAACCCGTTTCAGAGAGATTTGTATTTCTTTAGAGACAATTTATCAACAAATTACAATAGTACTTATCTCATTTTTATCTAAAAAAATGTGCCACAAACATGTTAATATCCTGTTGTATGAACTCCTCAAAAACTATGGCACATGTGTGATTGTACGACTTCGATTTTTGTGCTTGTACTCTTCCTTGAAATCGGTGTTGTATGAAATGATGTACGGGCTGCATTAATTGTTGTGCCTACCTTGAAATGGATGTTGTACGAACTGCCTGTAATATGCATCGAAAACAGTGCCCAACTCCTTGATTTATGTGTTATTACGGCCTGCAATAAATGTTGGTATGACTGCCTTGGAATTCATGCCACCCTGCTGAAATAATTGTCTACAGATTCATGCCCTTCATCCTCTTCGTGTTTCTTAGAATTTGTGCAAGGGTTTCTCCCTCTCTCTATCTCTCCTGCTCTTCTTCTCTCCAAAAATTCTCTTTGGAATGTGAACAATGAATTAGGTGGGGCCTTTCCCTAGCCTTTTTTATTGAGTAACCACCACCTTCAAATTCAATGGCCAATATTAAAAGAGAACTTAGATGATATCTAGGGCCAAGATCAAATCTCACTTTTCTCATTAAAAAACATTTAATTACTTTTTAATTAATAAATTAGACATCTAATGCACACCCACTTTTAATTCTCATTAAAGTCACATTTAAACTTTATAACTCAACTTCATTTTATAAAGTCAATTTCTAACCATAAAGTCAATCTCTCTTTATAAAAATGCTAGGGACCACATTTAAAGTGTCCTTGTCCACCCCAATGCATCAATGAATGGACAAACACTTCCTAGGTAAAATATCAACACTCCCTCTTACCGAGGAAAGTGTTCTTCACTGCCCCCATCTTGTCTCTGAAATGAATATGCTTCCTCTTCCCAAAGACTTCGTGAGAATTTCTTCCACCTACTCATCAATATAAATGTACTACAACTCCACAGATCCTCTCTAAACATAGTCTCCGGTGAAGTGATATATGATCTCAATATGCTTTGACATGTCATAAAACACCGGATTCTCAGAGAGCCTGATGCAACTCTCATTATCACAATGCATAAAAATAGGCCTCAGCTCTTGACCAAATAATTCGACCATCAACTTTCAAATCCACAATGCCTCTCAACTAGCCTGAATGGTTTCCATGTATTCAACCTCTATAGAACTCAAAGCAATGGAATTTTTCTTCCGATTGAACCACAACAACATTGTCCATCCTGGCACTGTTCTGGTTCGAAGCACTTCCTGGAAAATATGAATATGTGAAACCATCCAAGCCCACTCCATCCGAACTCCTATAGTCCAGACCATACTCTACTATCCCAACAAGGTATATCAAAATGTGTTTTGCAGTTGTCCAGTGCACTCTCTTGGTCTCCATCGTGAATTGAATGAAAGTGTTCACCGCAAAACTCAAATATGGTATGGTGTTGACCAGATGCATCAACAAACCAATAAGTTCACGATACAAGGTAGGATCCACTAACTCTCCCTCATAAGCATGAAGATTCTTCTAGTTGGTGATAATGGGTGTGGACATGGGTCTACACTCCTCCATCTAAAATCTCTTCATAAAATTTTCAGCATATTTCCTTTCCCCACCAAAACATGTCCATCCTCCTACCACACCTCCATGCTCAAGTAGTAATTCATCAACCCAAGGTCTGTCATCTCAAACTCTAAAGCAAGATCTTTCTTGCATGCTTCAATCAATTTCTCTCCTCTTGTGATGAATAAATCGTCAACATATAGCAGAAGAATGAGAGGATCACCTCCAACCACAATGAAGTATAGGTTGGGATCAACCTCACTCTTTTGAAATCCAATGAAAATCAAATACAAATCAATCCTCGAGTACCAAGCCCGAGGGGCTTGCTTCAAACCATACAAGGCCTTTTTCAACATGAACACATGATACTCCCTCTCATGTATCTCAAATCCCTGTGGATGCTCCAAATATACCTCCTCTTGTAGAAGACCATTGATAAAATCAGTCTTCACATCCATCTAATGAATCCTCCAACCCATCTCTTGAAGAATGGATATCACTGCTCTTATTGAAGAAAATATATAAATCGATGCAAAGGTCTCATCATAATCAATTCCCTCTACCTGTGAGAACCCATGTGCTACAAATTGATATGTGTACGTCTTGATGCTACCATCTGCAACATGCTTGATTTTATAGAACCACTTGGAAGTCACAACTGACTTCCCCTCCGGTCTTGGCACAATCTCCCATACACCACTTTTCATGATGGGATTGTATCCTTCCATCATGACATCTCTTCAAACCTGAAGTGTGGATGCCTCCTCATAAGTAATGGGATCTGACTCACACAAGTTAGTCACCACTGCCATGTAACTGGGGAACCTCTTTGGTGCCATGCTCTCTCTTACCTCCCTCCTAGTTGGCCCCATAGACTCCTCATATTCCTTCACAAGCTCCTTAAGCCAACTTGGCCTTCTCTTCTTGGAAGTAGATTCATTTGGTAGACCCTCCTCTACATCCACATCTGACAATTGTCTCCCTGAAGAAGTATCTATGGTGTGATATCCTATTCCTGGTGAGATTGAACCTGAACTAAATGATCTTGAATCATGTGAAGGCGAAACCTGTGAGCCTATTATCTGAGAACATGTCCCTATACCAGAATTCCATGTAGACTTTGTCCCTAAAATTGATGAACTTGTAACCTCTGACCTAGTCATGCCTGAGACCTGTGACAATGTTCCTTGACTCGCAGATCTCTATGATGTTGTCACTTGTGGAGTACTAACCTGCTACTGCTCCTCCTCTGACTCTTGAAACTTTCTAAAGGCCCGCTCCTCCTCAAATATCACCTCCCTCCTCACCACATCTATCCTCTATGTAGAAAGGCATATGCGGAATGCCTTTGAAGTATCATAATAGCTAACAATGATACCCCTCTCTCCAATATCCTCCAAATTCGGTCTCTTCTCAAAAGGGACATGGGAATATGTAGGGAATCCAAAAATGTGGAAGTGACCTATCTAAGACTTCTTCCTACAGAACATATCCTCAGGAGTCTTACACCCCAAGGCACGGTTTGGCCTCCTGTTCTAGACATAAACAATTGTGCTACATGCCTCATCCCATAGAAAGAAAGGAAGAGTCTGATCATGCAGCATGGCTCTAGCTACACTCACGGTTGCACAGTTCTTTCTTTCAGCCACTCCATTCTATTGTAGAGTGTAAGGAGCTGTGAACTTCCTCATAATGCCCTCTTGTCTGGAAAAATCATCAAATGCATTGGAGGTATACTCACCCCCGTTATTTGATCTGGGCACCTTGATCTTCCTTCCTGTATGGTTCTCCACAAGAGCTTTAAACTCTTGGAATTGAATCAAGACCTCCTCTGATCTCTTGCTTCTGAAAAAGTAGATCCAGGTCTTCCTAGAATAGTCATTAATGAACGTGATGTAGTACTCAAAACTTGTCAAAAAGGAAGAAGATATGGGACCACATAAGTCTGAGTGTATTAGATCAAGCACTCCCTCTGATTTGTTGAACTGCTTGGAAAATCAGTCTTGGTGTACTTTCCCAAAGCACACCCTCTACACACACCACTCTATTATGTACTGAAATTTGGCAAACCTGTAGTCATGTCTCTTAGCATCCTCAAAGATTAATTATAAAGGTGTTCCATCTTCCTATGTCATAACTCACACAACTCTACTGCTCTCTTTGTGTGCCAGTGCATGATGTGGCTGGAAGAGAAGCTTGCACAGTTTCTCGCATCTAATTCCAATCGCATATGAATCAGATGGTCCCTCCACTTTGGGAAAGATAATCACTTTCCCATCTATGACATATACCCCAAGGCCTCTATCCTAAATCATTGAAACTAAAACAAGGCTCTTCTTCAACCTAGGAACATACAAGAAAACCCTCAGTAACATGGGTTCCATGGACTCCCTATCAAAGTGGATTGTCCCATTCCCAACTTCTCTCACCATTGTATCATCACCCAACACTACCTCCAACTCCAAGCATGTCTCTAAAATATCGATGAACATGTATCAAACACCTGCCATATGACTATAAGCTCCAGTGTCAATGTACCATGTAGATGGGACTGGTGGAAATAATCAGTGAATACCCAACGATCATATAATGCTCCATCTGGTCCTACATGTCCATGTTGGTGATGGATGATGATCTCTATATATGACCACCAACAAATAGAGAAAACTTTCTCTCGAATCTAGCAGCATACTCACCAATATCTACTGACGTTGTTGTCTATTGTTTCTTCTTCTTCTTATTTGGGTATTGTCTAGCATAATGCCCAAACCTCTGACAAGCAAATAATTTCACTTTTTCATGCTCTTCCTCTCGCCATCATGTTGCTTCATTCCACCCTTGGATCCCTTCTTGGACTTCTTATTCTTACCCTTTGTTTCTAATGCCACATTCTCCTCATCTTCATTGCCGTGAGATTTACTCCCATGTACATACTCTCTTTGGGTCTCCTCTTGAATGAAATCATCCCAATGACGATCCCATGAAGCCATGTGCTCATGAGAAGCCACTGACTCCATGAATACAACCCATGGATTTGTCACACCATTCAAAGCTATATGTACCAACTTGGCACCATGTATCAGCTCCCCAATAGCTCCAAGATCATCACGAACCTGTGTGATCCTGGTGAGGTAAGCAGTCATGTTCTCACCCTTGTTCATCCGAATATTATTCAACTTCTCCATTGACACCATTTTTTTATTTTCATTGGAGCTCTAATAAAGGTTAGTAAAAGTTGTCCACATTTGATGAGAATGGTCTTTACCTGAGACATGTGGAATCACATGGCCTTTTATTGCATCAAGAAGGATTAATTTACCCTTTATGTCTTTCTTGTCAATTACTGCTTTAGCTGTTGCATCTGTAGGAAATGTCACTAGATTGGTTGTAGTATTTTTTACCATCCCATAGTTCACTATACTGCAGTATCAACACTATTCTAGCCTTCCATGGGATAAAATTTAATGCCCCATCCAGTCTGTCTTCTATCCTAATACCGGTAGTCATCATCACAAATCCCCCCAGGCGTGTGTAAGGAGACAAAAATACTCATATGTTTAAATGGTGCCACGACTCTCTCCACATGGAGGTTGCGAGGTTATCCTCTTCAAGAAAAGAAATAGTAACAATTATAATAATGGGGCGCTTCCATTTTAAATAGTGAGCATACCAACCTTGCTCAAGATTAACCAAAGGAAGAAAAAGAGATTGCAAAGATCCTCAACTATGCAACAAAATTAAAAAAAAAAAGATATTCAAATTCATTAAAACATCTCTCCAAATACAGAGGTAAATAAATGAAGCCCCCTTACGTAGTCAACATAAATGAAAATAAAGGCATGTAAATACATTTGATGCACAAAATGTAAGAGATTTCTTAGAAGGAAATAGAAAACATACCATCATACCCATTTATCCCTAATTAACTCCATGTACAAGCAACTAATCACGTGGAATCGAGTAGGAAAATAAAAACAACGTACTGCAACGAAACAGGAATACATGTGTCTTTGATGAAAGCTTAAGTGATCTGGGAATGAAATAATAGAGAAAAACGTCGGTGTCTTTGCAACTCTATTCAACAATATATAATGAGGGAAGGTTACTAGATTAATCGACAAGATGTCCAACGTCCTCTCTGAATAGCTTCAGTAAAAATTGTCACTTCTGTTTTATGGTGATGAGTGTCCCTCAAGCAAATTTACTGCGGAAGAGATGTGCAAATATGAGGCTTTGTAGTCGGTGGTATTCCTGGTAGTGTTGTTGCTTGATCCCAATGTTCATCCATAGCTTCATTTGGCCCTCTTCTGATGAAAGAGGAGTATATTTAATTTTGACATAGGTTGAGGATGCATTGAATACAAGGTCATAGGAGATGTCAATTGGGTGTTCAAAAAACCATTATCTCCTACTGTGGCATGTTCAGAAAGGCCTTACCTACCTTGAATATAGGTTGAGGATGCATTGAATACATGCTCATAGGAGATGTCAACTGGGTGTCCGAAAAACCCTTATCTTCCGATGTGGCGTGTTCAGAAAGGACTTCATCGTTTACAGGTGGAGGAAAAGGACACAAGCCTTTCAAGAGGGTGAGCAAAAAACATAGCCTTAGAGAGCCTGGACTAGAAACCGAAGGCAAACAAAGAAACCAATGAACAAGCAGGATGACATGCGTAATAAAAACATTGGTTGGAGGGACGACTAAGAAGGTACAATAATTTTCAAAACAAACCTAGGAGGAAAACACCTATCGGTGTAAATATAAAAGATGATAGATATGTATATCATCAATTAAACACTCATACAAAATTCATATTCATAAAATTACTATGAACTTCATAACATTATCAAAAATCATATATGTAGGCATTGATATAGAGAGGCATCAATTCAAAAAACCCTTATCCCCTATTATGGCATGTTCGGAAAGGCCTTGTGTATCTTGAATATAGGATAAGGATGCATTGAATACATGCTAAGGATGCATTGAATACACACTCATAGGAGATGTCAACTGGGTGTCCGAAAAACCCTTATCTTCCCTTGTGGCGTGTTCAGAAAGGAATTCATCAATTGCATGTGCATGACAAGGAAAAGAGCCTATCAAGAGGGTGAGCACAAAACATGGACTAGAGAGCCTAGACTAGAAACCGCAGGAAAACAAAGAAACCAACAAACAAGCAAGAGGACACATGTAAGAAAAACATTGGTTGGAAGGACGACTAAGAAGGTATAATAATTTTCAAAACGAACCTGGGAGAAAAACACCTATCGGCGTAAATATAAAAGATGATAAATATTTATATCATCAATTAAACACTCATACAAAATTCATATTCATAACAAGATTATGAACTTTAGAACATGATAAAAAATCATATATGTAGGTATTGATATCGAGAGGCATTGAAGTGAAAAACATCACTAGCATCTACGAGACTAGATCTTTAGATGCTTAAACAAATGACTTATGGCTACTACAATCTCAACCTATAAGCATACATATAAATATATTGGTAGAGGGTGCGTCGCAGGCTCGGTTTGAGAAAACGGGGCCAAGCATGACACACATGTAGCAACTAACGAATCCTAGTCTTTGATCCATTTTCCATTGAAAGAACCACCGATTGAAAAGCCACCACCATATTCTTTGGTTTCTACTTTCGTGTTAAAGAAACATCAATCGAGCGCTTGTAGCATCCCCTGGAACTTCAAAGCCATGGCATTTGATAGGGTTGATCCACCCACATTGCCTCTTGTCTTCCATTTTGAAAAAAAAAATGTCCTGGCTCTAGAGAAAAGTAGGTGCCAAACCTCACTTGGTATTTCATTATGGATCTTATGCTTGGATTTCTCACTTTCATTCTTGAGATAAAAAGTGCAAACCCTATTGTGCCTCATTGAAATAAGGTAAATAAGCTACCTTCACTGGCATTTATGTAAATGATGATAGCTACCTATGCATTTAGATTAGTTCATCAATGATACAACTTAGGTCACAAACACCACACCACAAAATAAGAACCCTCCAATTGTAGATTTATTTTCCATCAACTCTCCATCCAATGATTGTTATTCCCCATCCACATCATAGCCATTATCCCTGCAACCACAACTTTTAATGTTGCCTGCTGGATGCTTATTGAACGCAACACCTAATCACACATGTATTTCCAACTAAATAACATTTAATGTAGTGGAATGAATCGTGATTATTTGCAAATTATTTGTTAGTGTTATGGCTCATTAATGAAGTAGCTGAGAGTTGTGTGTCAATATTCATTGGCCTTCTTGGTGAAAGTTTCCATTCTTATTACATTTATAACTTTCACCAAGTTCACTGAATTATAACTTTTTTGTGTATACATCTTGATTCTATGAACTTATTTTACACTTCGATAAAATTTGGAAAAGGATATGTCCCTTTAATCGCCCCACCATTATGCTCCACACAGTCTATCTCTCACCTAATGGATTTATTCAACTCCTTTTAAACTTTTGCTTTAGATTTCATACGTAGATACAATATCATTTAGAGTAAATGTTCTTACAGAATCATTGGAATACTTCTATGTTACCACTCTATTATAAATCTTAGGCATATTACCTTGTGTTACTTTCTGTAAAATATTTGTGGCAGAATCTAATTGGTTCACAGATTTCTCTTAGAAGACATCTCATACTCAAACTCTTAAAGTCCAAAGAATTCTCGGCCTGGTCCATGGTCGTTGAACTAATAAGATGCATGGTAGGTCTCTGCTCGGTCATACAAATAAATTTATAATCGATTTTCTTTTCTGAATATATATTTACCATTTTTACTTTTATTTGCATGTGTCCATGCTTGGATTTCGATTGTCTATTTACTTTACTTATGGGATAACATTTATCCCTTTCATACAGCCATTAAGCTAATGTCTCTCTCTTCACGGGACACTCTAGAAATTCTCTCTCGAAATCTCTATCCTTATTTTTTAGTTCTTTGATATTTTTCAATGTAAAAGTGTAATAACTTAATTTTGACTCTACAATGTAAATTTGTAAATATTTAAGTAAAAGGCTAAGAAGCAAGAAACAAATGGTTATGATTATCAAGACTATGTAGATATGTACATTTTTTACATTAATAAAAAATATCTATAAAGGCTACAGAGGAAGAAGAACGAAGAATAGATAGGGGACTATGATTCCACAAGTAGGAATGTAACATCCTCAGACCCTGAAACGAAGGTCACAGTAACATGGTGTTGATGTTTGAGAAAAACCAGAGAAGCTTGAACTTTAAAACTTATATCAATCAATTCCAGCACATGTCTATCTCATAAATCAGCCATATATGAGTATGTCAACCACATGTGAATCTCATAAATATATCACCCACATGTAAATAACACAAATATATCAGCCACATAAACCATCTTCATAAATCAGCCATATAAATCAGCTCCATAAATCAACCATAAGAGACAAGATATAACCTGGGAAAACCCTCCAAACACGGAGGATGAAAAACCCATCAATTCTTTGAGTATGATATATAGATTTGCAGATAATGGTTTACAACACATAAGAATTTTTTTCAATAAGAGATATCATCTTAGCAGTAGAGAAGAGAGATCCAATGTAACCCTACAAAAACAATTGTATGCAACTGTATTGAACTTGTCATATGCCTAGCATATTAATAACAAACCAAGAACCCTAACATGTAGAAGGTAGTGCATAGGAGGATCAGTAAACACGCTAAGAGAACCACATAGTGTATTCACAAGGAGGAGCTGACTAGAACTTCCTCCATGCAAACATTAGCGTTCTTCCTTTCCTCACTTAGCTTTAACTGAATGTGAATTGTCTTGAACTGAAAGTGAACTGAATGTTAACTGACTTGAACGGAATGTTAACTTATTTGAACTGAATGTTAACTTACTTAAACTTAATGTTAGCTTACTTTTAATTGAACATTAACTGACTTGAACTTAATGTTAACTTACTTGAACTAAATGTTAACTGAATTGAACTAAACTCAATCTTTATTTGAGTGTTGATCACTTAGTTAACAGGCTAACTTAAGTGTCATCGGTGCTTCACTCTTAGTGCTATCCATGCACAATTTATATTATTAACTTTTGCATTGATCGCTTTAGTTAATTTATGCATGATGATTGTTGAACATTAAGCTCTTTTTTACTTAACTAATTCATTAATAGTTCAACTGATGCTTTGACTGAGGCATTCATATTTTACCAAAGCTTTATAACTTGAGTTCACTCAAATATTTGCATGGGAGATTCTCTTTCTCTTTCTCTATGCTTTATCTCATTATCATTAAATAATTAATGTATGTTCCATATGTGTATTATTTGTCCATCTTATCATATCATACTCAAAATAATTATTACATACATACTGATGATCATATATATTACCCCGGTCCATATATTCATATGCTAAAGTAATTCACTCTAGGGGTAGCTAAGCCCTAAATGATACTTATAGCACTTAGTGACCTTGACTAGCAATATATCACATAGTATAACCACATGACTTGATACAACACAAGTCCATCTCCATAATTGGAGATCCATTCTCATAGGGTACCATCTATGGGAATCACCGAATTGATACAACACAAGTCCATAGCCTTGAACAACACAAGACTCCATTCTTGATACAACAAAATATCATGGTACTTCCATCCCTCCTCAATACATGAGGACATAGATAGGACTTGATACAACACAATGTCCTGAATTGATACACCACAAGTCTCGAAGAACGACTCTTGATGTTGTACAAACAACACTCCCTCTTAGTGATGGAGACATTCTTTGTTTTACCAAAAATTTCCTGCCATACCAATCTTATCTCGGAAGTATCTCAACTTCATTACTGGCAGTGACTTGTTCACAAATTTTCAATATGTTCATCAGTAGCTATGTACTAATATTTTATTTATACATGACCATGACTTTGATGAAGTAAAACTTCATCAAAGTGTTCTATCATAACACATAGGGTTTTTCAAAGAGATTGACTATTAACACCTAATAACTGTAGGATTCAAGTCTTTCACCCTAGTAGGTAGCATCCCAAACTACACTACTCCTCAGTAGGTAGTACTATCCACAAAATACATTTAGCTTATGTAGTACTAACCACAATACACATAGCTAATATCAAGCTATATAATAGGTCTACTATGTATCAAAATACAATAAAGAACCTATTATAATGTGCCTCAAAGGTACTCAAACATATGCTTATCCACAAGAATAAAAATGCAATGGGTCTATTAGGTACTTTAAGAGACCAACCAACTACGTATTCAAAATAGCATCATCTGGATCCAATCCAGAATGAAGTTTCTCTAAACTAGAAACTATGGATTTCATATTCTTCATAAACAACACATTAAATGTGTACTTATCATGCAGAAATAAAATATTATCTTTTCTTTCAATTTTCAACATTTGTTAACTTCAAGAATATTCTACCATCTGAAGAAGTTCTTAGTGAGCTTGCCATTCTCTGTGATGTTCTTCAAGTCCTGATCTCCTTCATAGTCATTTCATTTCACAGTACCCCACATATCCAACTATATGGCTATATAACCTCTCCAAGAGGTTTTAATTGTTCTTTGACAATTCAGACTATAACTCTTCTTGAGTATCCAATAGTTTCTAAGACTTTTACCATGTCTCTTCTCAAGTGGATTTTATCCACTTGAGAATTGTCACATTGCGGGTCTTGGAATTTTAGGAGCCTCATAGCAGAGTATGTGATATTTCCTAGTATGGGCTATCGGTTTCCTGGTAATCTCTTATGGTGACAATCAAAGTTTGTGTTAGAGTCTTGATAGATTACTTTAAGCTTAAAGAACCCAACACGACTGTTTGATAGTTGAAATAATTCGGTGGTCTATAGAATCCAATATGGAAGTCCTTGAGGCTTTGACAGTTTTGAATCTTGACGGACCATCCTAGGAGATACAGAGGGATGACTGCCCTGGAATCTATATGGGAGATGAACATCCAACATGAAAGAGGAAGGTTACACATGGTATGATGGATTGATAAAACAAGTTCTCTCTTGTGTAATCCTTCTCTGCGGCGTAACTGAGAGTCTCCCCTGCAGCGTGACTATGACTAAGAGTCTTCTAGACAACGTAACTCGCTCATCTCTGCAGTAAATGGTTGACCAATGATTATGATGGACGGTATTTTATGAAAAATGATAATTTGATTATTATTTTATTCCAATCTTAATGCATGTGTTAATTCTTTGTTGAATATATACTTCATTAATGAATCCATACATACAGTTTAAGGGTTAATATGCCAATGTAACTGAACAAAGGTATACATGATGTGCAGTCTATGTAATACTTTTGAAAGTTATGTGATTTAACTGGTAGTAGTATAGAATTATGAATTGTANCACCTATTATTATTATATGGAAGGAACAATGCAAAGTTGGGTTAAACTGATATTACGATTTTCAAATGAAGAATCATGTGAAGTATCAAGCAAGGATTAAAAGTTGTATAATGTTTTATTGACAAAAGGTATGTAGCATGTACTCTGATGGTATGTCGAGTGTGGCAGGAAAGGAAAGTACATGAATCGCAAGAAAGTATCAGTATGCAAAGACTCGAGTTGAGTCAATGAGTATGGCAAGTGATATCAGTCTTGTATATAGCATGATTGAATTGTGATATGTTTGATGTGTTGGCATGCATGGACTTTGGATTAGTCAATAAACCTTGATAGTTGAGGTCAATTGATGTTTTTGTTATAGTTGAAATAATATTTGTGAGATTTGATGCATGGGTTGTTTTATGTGCAGATGATGGGATTGTGATTTCCAATCGATCCACATCAGGTGACGAGACTAAAAAATTATACCTGTAAGACTATCATATTGGACGGTGCGATGAGATTTGAATAGAGTGAGGAAAAATCCAACTCATCATATGCATGTGCTGAGAGGGTAGGATGTGAGTCGGTCACTCACGAAGATTATTACTAGGGGGCACAGAATAGTGATTCGACCTTATTCCCCAGGATCCACCAGGCTCTTCCCAAGGTAGGTGAACTAAGGTAACATTGGCTTAGTCGACATAACCAAATCCCCACCTATGGGATTATCAGAAGGGCATGTTGGGAGCATAACACCTTGAAAATTATGGTCGCGACGAGAATGCGGCGATAATCAACATCTATTTTAATTAAGGAAAATAAGAAATTGATCATAATGAACTTTAAGTAAATAAATTAATTAAATGATAAATTAAATTAAAAATAATAAATAAACAAATAAATAAATGAAAACTACATAAATAAATAAGGATAAATAAACAAGGATAAATAAACCGAAATAAAGCTAAATTAAGAAATCAGTTACGAGAGTAAATTAAGGAACTTGAACGTAAGTGAAGTCCTAACTAATTGAAAAAGAATTAGAGAACTAAAGATAACTAAAAAGTGGGTTGGTAAATAAAATAGATTAATTAATTAATTAGAGTAAACTCAAGAGTTAACTGAATGTGGTGCATGGAATGCATGGGAATTAACGAAATGGTTAACAAAACCTAAAGAAATGGAAGAACGAGGGCTCTTCATCTTCTTTTTCTTTGGTCCTGCCATAGTTTGGAGTCTGAACCAATTTGTTGGCTCTGAGGTGACTGTGGAAGAGTGTGGTTCAATACGACGTGAGTGAGGTTGGTGGCCTCCCAATAACATCCTGGTGTCATACTTCCATTTCTAGCAAGGTATTGTCAGCCTCGTCGAGCTCGGAGGTCTTGGGGAAGGACAGTACCCGTTAGGGTATGATAGGGAGGAAACTGGTGGATCCGACATGATTGGAAGAAACCAATGGATCTGGAAATATTGGCAATCCAATGACAACAATTGCAGTGGGCGATGACAAAAAAACATTCAGCCTCGTCCTCAAACGGCAATGACTATTGATATGCATAGGTATTTCAAATTTATTTGAATTTGTTCAATGTTGCACATGAAAATGGAATAGTTTAATTCAATGGATTAATGTGGATTGGTTCATGATTCGTTAATGTCGTATATCCTTACCTACTTTGTAAACGACTTCTAAAAAGAAAAACAAATGTTCTTAACTTCTTTATCAGATCTGGATTTATTTATATGCATGCATGCTAGTTGTATTGGTCGGACCCCATGGAGGGTCGATACACAAGTGAAATTGTAAATTTTTATTAGATATTGATTCACCCCTCCCCTCTCAGTATCTCATTGTATTCAACAAAAATAAGCATCGTCCTCAATGTTTAAGGTGTTAAATTTGTTGTAAAATTTGTGTTGCTTCCTAAGTGGAATCTTTTGGCATCATATATTCCACCGAATCAAAACTCTTTGATTATGCGAATACGCACTTGTCGTTCCTTAGAAGCCATGATTGTTCCCTACTAGATCCAAATTGATCCTTCCTCATCCAATTCTTGTAAGACGGTTTTCACTTTACAATTAGAACCCGCCATGTTTTTTAGGATAGAGGCATGAAATAATAGGTGAATATTTGAGTGATATGGCAGAGTGAGCTTGTAGGCCACCTATCCAATGCATTCGATGGTTGTGTAAGTTCCATAGAACTTTGAAATGATCTTCTGGGGGAAATTATACTTTAGGTATGTTTTTTTATAAATTTGGATTCAAAGAAATACGTATTCCCTTGTCTCAAAGGAATTCTCAAAGAAATGTCAATTTGTTTTTTTTTTCATTATATTTTGAGCCATAACAAAATTTTCCTTAAGGGTGTGAAGAGCAGCTACTATGGTGTGGTGTGTGTTGTCTACTTCCTGAAATTGGGATGTGCCTAACAAATATGGAATCATGGATAAGGGATGTGGACATACACTACTTCATATGGTGTCATCTTGGTGGAGCCATGATAAGTGGTATTGTACCACCACTCAACTACAGGAATCCATTGGACCCAGTGGCATGTCATATCTGACGTCAAGCATCACAAGTAGGTTTCTAAGAATTTACTAACCACTTTTGTGTAACCATTTTTGGGGTGATAGGGTATTCTAATATTCTACTAGGTATCCTGAAGTTTAAACAATTCCTTCCTAAATTTGCTTGTGAAGATAGGGTCCCAGTCAAAGACAATAGTAATCAACATGCAATGGGATTAAAAATATTATCCATGAAGACTTGTGCCACCATAGATGGTGTAAAAGGGTGTGATAAGGCACAAAAGCCATATGTGTTTAAGTGATCTAATACCACCATAATAATTGTTTTATTTCCTTCCTTTGGAAGCCCCATGATAAAATCCATAGAGAAATCCATCCAAATATGGTTGGGAATTGGAAGTGGCTAAAAAGCACCAAGTTACTTCATTGTTGTTGAAGTAGTAGTTGTGTGAGGATCAGCCCCAAAGTTTGGCCCTAAAAGAGAACAAAATTTGGCCCAGAAAAGGGTCAAATTAAGTCAAGTTGGCCCAAAAAAGGGACAAATCAAGGCAAGTCGGCCCCCGTAAAACTATCAATTCAACCCAGTTGAAAAAGTGACCCAAAAACTGTATACATAGAATGCGCCCTCCTTCATTTTGACACACATTGCAACTTGATCACGGCAACAAGTTATCCCTCTGATAAGATAAGTTTTCCATTGCAGTTGGAGAGGATTTTTCTGGGGTTTCTCCATCTTTGGAGAAGGTTTTCTTATTGTCTTGGGTTATTCTACTAGGATCTAGAAGTACTCTATCTCTAAATGATTATTCTCTCTTGGAAGGGTGAGCTCAGGGATGAGAATGATTTGGCTATGGTTGGGAGATGATCTTTGTGATCAACGTGGATAAAAAATATCTAATCTTTGTTTTTGTGCTTTGATATTCTACTATTGATCTTGGTTTTACAAATGTCAAATTCCAACATGGTATCAAAGAAATACTAGAAGAAGTAAATTCCAAAGACTAGGGATCCATGTTTTGGTGTGTTTCCCACCTCATATCACCCCGAAAGGAGCATAGAGAAGGTTGCCTCCATAGGGTGCATCTTTCTGTGGAGGTCAATTTTTTATCTGAGAAATTTCAATTTTTGACCTCATACTATTGGGGTCAAGAATTAGGGATTCCACATTATTGTTGTTATGTCCACAGATTTGGACCAACTTTATCTTACTCCAAATCGCCTCACTAGGGTTCATTCATTCGTGGATCAAGTTTTTCAAGACTCTATACTTCATCTGTGACCTAGCTCCTGCTAGGGTTTCTGGTCCAGTTTTGTAGTCAAGATGATTGGGATGGAGATTGAACATGGGATTGATGGGACTTCCAATTTAAGCTCATGGAAGTCTAGTGTTATTCTTATCCTAGAATAAAATGATCTCTTGAAGTTCATGAATGAATATGTTCCATAACCAGAAGAGGAAGTCGAGAAGGATTAGTGGAAAAAGAACGATGCTAGGGAAACGAGAATCTTGGTAGATTCAGTGAAGGACCATTTGGTTCCTCAGATATATGAAAAGACAACCTTCAGGAATATTTTTAGATCCTTAAAGAAGCTAATCCAAGATATCAATGTCAACCATGGTATTTCCCTAAGGAATCAACTGCCAAACCTCAAGATGTCAAGATCATAATCAGTTTCCTATTACTTTATGAGCATCTCACAGTTGAGGAATTAACTCAACACTATTAGAGATCCAATCAGTGATAAAGAAATTGTCATGAAAACTTTTAATGGTCTCCCTCTAACTTGGGAATCATTCATTCATAGTTTTGTTGGGCAACCGAAGTTGCCTAAGTTTGATCCTGGGAAGATTGTATGTAAGAAGAGACAAGACTTGCAGCAAGAAGCAGGATACATGGCACCCAACACGAAGAAAATCAAGCCCTTACATAATATTTGAGGAAAGGAAAGGATAAGTGAAAGAAGTTTCATGGAAATAAAGGCAAGGGTGGAAGATCAAGTCCCACTTCAGACTAGAAGAAGAAGAAGGATCTTTCACGCATCTATTGCTACACATGAGATAAACCTGGACACTATGCCAGAGATTGCAGATATTCAAAGAAGAGAAAGCATGAAGTATCAACTGCTGATGTTGAAAATGACACCTCTCAAAAGAATCCAAAGAATGAGGATCGCATGGAGTTCTTCTTATATAACTTCTTATGTTGAGGTGATGAGATGAATATCTAGGTGGTGATAGACTCCCAACAAATGAAGATCAGTGGACTATGTTAAGAGGTAGTGGGATCCCACCCACAAAAAAAATAAAATATAAGTATTTGTTTTACATGCTCTCATAGATTATTTGTTGTTTTTTAATATGTTTTATGCAGATATAGATTCCTAGAAGTTGTTGAGCATGTAAAATGGTCCTTTTATTGATAGTAGGATCATGTAGTATGTGTTGTGATTTAGCGCACAACGTTGCACAACACTTCATGGACTCCTCTTGGATGACATCTCCTTCTAACATGATTAGAGTAGTGCACACTCTTGGTGGCATGTTATAATGGAGACTGCGAGCATCCAAATAATAGCCACGTGTGTGTTGTGTCGAAGCATTGGCTAACAGATGCCTACATACTCGAATCAAATATTGTTGTTGCGTTGATTTGATTATGCAATGTTGCTAACCATCTGACATGATGTGACTTGTAGGCAATGATATGGACTACAAGAAAAGGATGATGAAACATGTTCTAAAGGACAAGTGATCCCATCGATATGTAGATGGATCAAAAGTAGAAAGCCTCTAGGAGCATGAATCTCATCCCAGAAGGAATATGACTTCCAATCAAATCAGTTAAGTGGAAGTCATGATAGCGAACAAATAAGGACCAAGTACATATGTGGACACATGACCCACAGGCCTAGATGATCTCATGTAGAGATTTGGTTATTAGAAGCAGAAGGATTCTATAAATGACAGTCTCTCTGTTAAAGTTGTTCGTCTTTGACGATTATGGAAAGCAGTTACTTTCCAGTCAGAGTCATGGTAGATGGATTCTGGAGGACAAAATTTACTCAATCGAACCTCTTAGGATACAAAGGGTGTTATCCCTCAAGATGAGGATACTGGCCTATTGCATATGATGGTGTGAAACATGATGAAGTATTCCAAAGTTAAGCAAGAGAACAGTTCATATCCTGAGTAGATCAAGCATGATGACTGTGGCTACACTTATGGCATTGTTGTCTTGATCCATACATGATAGTTGAAGGATCCTTGATGTACCTGGTCATCACCATGATGGATAATTATATCGTATATGTTGGATCCCTAGAGAGGGAGCAGGATGATCAACTGCAGTGGGAGCAAGATGCTCAGATGCAGAGGGAGGAAAACGCGCCAGCATAGAGGGAGTATTTCTGGACATTTTGAGATGGGGTGGGGGATACTAGCTTCATGATACTCTCTTAGGTTCAGGATGGTACTATAACTTTGTGAAGGAGTGGGGAGATCATTGTTATGTTGACTCCCTTGTTGATATTTCAGTATTTTCTCCCGATCACTCCAAGAAGGAGTGAGGAGATTGGTCCCATGATTGACTCCCTCATTTAGAGGGAAGGTTAAATTTACTCCTTGACACTTTGTGATGGAGTGGGGATATTGGTTCCATGATTATATCCCTAAAAAATATGGTAGAATGATTATACCATGCATTCTCTCAGTCACTCCGAGAAGGAGTAAGGGTATTTCTCAAACATCGTAAGATGGGATGGAGAGGCCAATTCATTCTACCGATCATTTCGAAATAAGTGAGGATATCTCTCAGACATCCTAAGATGGGATGGAGAAGTCGGTGCATGCTTCATGCTTTCTCCTTATCACTCCGAGAAGGAGTGAGGAGATCTACCATACATCTCGAAAAGGATGAAGGTTGGAACATCCTGGTATGTGGTCTAAGAAAGACTTGTTGTCTTCGTATCTAGCATGAAATAGGGTTGTATCACATGAAATACATATATTTGGTATGTGAAAGAACTATGGTATTCATATCCAGCATGAAATAGGTCTATCTCTACCGAATGACCTATGGATTCCTAATGTGAATATCAATGAAAAGTGACGGTGATTTAGTAAACCTAATTTCTAGGTACACATTCAGGGATAAGTGATTCTACACACGAGTTCTAGGTAAACATTTGTGGGTGAGAAATTTGATGCGGGAACCATTGAACTATGATGGCAATTCTGTATGAACACCTGAGTTCTAGGTGGACACTTGTGATTCATGCAGTGATACCTGGCTCTAATATTGGTAAGGTATGTTATACATAGCTCTGATTCTAGTTATCCATGGTATATGGCTCTATAGATCATTAGGTAAGTCATGATACATGACTCTGTATGCCCACATAAGTATAGGCATAGCCAATATCATCGATGACTATCAGAGACTCATATTAGAAATGAGGTAATAGTCAAGGTCTCTGATGGCTATGTGTGACTGTCAAAGACTCATCTTGAGGATGGAGTAACATCCACAATTGGTTCTGTATGAACCTGTCTTCATATCTAGCATAAAACAAGGATCTCTCTATATAAATATGTATGTAAATTACATCCAGTATGAAAAAGGACTGGCTCTGTAAGATCTTACATCCACTATGAAAAATTATCGGCACTACTGAGAGCTACGTCCAATATGAAAAAGGACTAGCTCTGTAGTAATACACCAAACATGAAACAACATTGGTTGATGTACAAATATAGAAACCCTTGTGGTTGGGAGATTTATAAGGTGTATCCCATAGAGATATAATGAAAGTCTCACATAAATTTGTTTCCCTTGTGATCCCTCATATAAATGTAGTCCTTATGGAAGTTATGAGGAGATTGTAACCCGTGATGTGGTGAAGACTCAATAGCAATGATAGTCCTAGTGAGATCTTTGGGTTGTGTTGGTGCATGATGATTACATGCATGCTTCCCCAGCGAACTGCATTTAGCATATGCGTGATTTTTGGAGTTGGTACATGTATCCCCGATAAGCTGGGTTGAGCAGATGCACAATTTATAAAGTTGGTGTATGATTCCCCGACGAACTTGGTTGAGCAGATGCATGAGTTGTGGAGCTAGTGCTTGGTCTCCGATGAACTAGATTGAACTGATGCACGTAGTTTTATAGACACTTCTCTACTAACTAAGATTGTGTTGGGAACCCTTCCATGTGTATAGAGATGATCGATATAGTTTTGATGTATTGTTGATATCCAAATAATTTTCCGTTGATGATACTGATGATGCCTCCCTAGATAAGAGGGAGTGTTTAAGTAGTAGTTGCATGAGTATCATCCTCATAGGTCGACCCTGAAAGAGAACAAAATTTGGCCCCGAAAAGGGTCAAATTAAGTCAAGTCAGCCCAGAAAAGTGACAAGTCAAGGCAAGTTGGTCCTAGTAAAATTTTCAAGTCGGCCTGGTTGAAAAAATGACATAGAAACTATATAAATAGAAGGTTCCCTCCTTCATTTTGACACACACTACGACTTGAGCACTGCAACAAGTTCACCCTCTACTAAGAGAAGTTCGCTACTGTAGTTGGAGAATATTTTTCATCTTTGGAGAAGGTTTTCTTATTTTCTCTTATTTTCTTTGGGTTATGCTACTATGATCTGGAAGTACTCTATCCCTGAACGATTATTATCTCTTGGAAGGGAGAGCTCAGGGGTGACATTGATTTTTCTATGGTTGTGATATTATCTTTGTGATCATCATTGATCCTCGCTACTCCTTCTTAGACTCTTCTGATCTGCTCTCAAGGGTCGATCTCTAACCTGCAAAATGCCAACCACCCTTCCTCAAAATATTTTGGTTATAAAGATAGATCAAAATCAAACAAGGACATGTATATAAAATGGATTAGCAGAAACAATATTCTTCCTAATTACAAATCACTTTCCAAAGAATCAACACTCAATCATATGACACTTCTTTTTTAGGGAAGCAAAAGATGTCAAATGTATATTAATGCAATGAAACAACATACAATATTTACCTTTTGACTGTTCCACACCTTTGGAGACCCTATACTGGGTTCCTCTACTCTTAATTCCTTCACAATACCACTTCCAAGAAAATAGGTTTCCCAATGTGCTTAGAATGGATGCTCACACACATGGGGTTAATGGGGGATGAGGGGAATGGACGAATCATATTTGCAATGATATTTCTCTAGCATGACAATATGGATGGGATGTCCCCCCTTAGTGGTCCATATCATATCCTTTTATGGGTGATGGATATAGTTTCAGATCAATTATTATATATTTTAGAGAGTTACAGTTGAGCCCTAAACTAGCACAATTATCATAACTTGCCTATTTTTTAATTTTTAATTTTATTTTTTGATGATTTTTTTAGGCCCACATGTGTTACTCAAAAGCAACTAGAGTGGCATGCAACTGCTAGTGCAAAAAGCGTTTGGGGATCATTTAAGGTTGCAACTTTGACATTTTGAAGGGGAAATGACTTGAGATCTCATTTTAGGGACGAAAGCCATCATATGGATTCAAATCATAGGATCTTGCATCTTTATAAGTCATTTTTATTATAAATGATTAGTGACACTTGGGTAGTTCTTTTGAATTATTGTCACACAGATAAATGTTGATTTGAGCTATAACAGATGCCCCCTAAATTGTGAGGTCGAAAGGGGACCTAATAGACGAAATACATTGTAATATCTAGTGGAGTAAAGTGATTTTCTATCAAGTTTTAGGTTCCCAACCACTATTCTAGAAGAGGTACCTAAAAATGAGATAAAGGTGTTAGACATGCATTTCCCTCTAATGGGCATATCCATGCTCAAAGTGTGATAGAAAATGGACACCAAATTGTATACATTTTGGTTCCATAACATGTAGGGGATGTAATAAACATGCCCATGACAAAAGTACACAATGGATCCATGTGATATATAAAACACTAGATCATGGCCACAAATATGATACACATTGGATCCATGTCAATCAAGAGATAATAGCCATTAACAGATACATAGTGTATCTATGTCTTGGTATATATGAGGAGAACAATTGTAACTAGAGTAAGTGAAACTGGTTCTCCAAGTGGTACCGATGCGAGATAAATTATGGTATAGCCTTGTGCAACAAGGGAAATAGTAAAATATGAGAACGTTATTATTGGCCCAATGTATTCCATCCAAACCGATAAAGTGTACGAATCCTACTCATGTGAATAGATTATCTAAAGTCAAACATAGAGGACACCATTTGATTATCAATCATTGATGTAAAAAGTTAACAAATGTGAGGTGACCCACATATGATGATAATGGTACCAAGGTACCTAGTACATTCTATGAAGTGTGAATAGATATCTTGGTGTCAGACATTTGTAGAATCCATCAAATAGGAAACAGTGATGTATTCCCACTATCTAATAGCAAGGGAACTTGTCACTAATGATTGCAATCCTTAAGGTACTACTGAGACTCTAGATATTGTTCCCAAAGCATGGTGTTTTGAAGTAAATAGGAATATATTTATCGAAAGGTAGGAATTAAGGTATCCTCCATCAACCAACACATGAAGATAACGGGGACTAATTTGACTTGGAAAAGGGACTGGGAAATTTTTTTGCAGAATGGACCACCAAGTACGTCTCTTGCATGCACGAGATGTGAATAGCACATAAAAGAGATCCCTTGAGCAA
Source organism: Pseudotsuga menziesii (assembly GCA_001517045.1). NCBI lineage: Eukaryota > Viridiplantae > Streptophyta > Pinopsida > Pinales > Pinaceae > Pseudotsuga > Pseudotsuga menziesii. The sequence continues at coordinate 151,004 of LPNX010091605.1, forward strand.
CAACCGATAATGAAAGTTATTGACAGGGGATAGGACTTCCACCAATGATGAAAAATGAGATCCAAGGTACAACATGAATCCCAAAATGTGAATAGAGGTCTTGACATTAAACATCATTGGAAACCACTCAATCAACGACCAATGATCAGTTGTCATCTATTGAGTGAAAGGTCACATATCACTGATGTAAACAAGGCCAAGGTTCTATAGCTCTAAATAAATATCTCAGAGAAAATGATTCATCGTTGATGAGACATGATCCACCAGTGAGAAATCAATCGGGACCTTCCACACTAGCACGAGTACAAACACTATTCTTTTTATAATACATGCTAATAGCATTTTGTCATTGAGGAATGGCCTACGAATGAGGACAAGGAAACTGCAAAATGGTCGACATAGGCTAGGACTATCCTTGAAAACTGAGCATGACACAAAGGTGGCTTGGGAATCTTTTGACACAAAGGGACCAGTGATATAAATATGTAGTGTAGGATACATTAAAATATTCTCCATATGATTGGAAGAGTAACCAATAGGAGTAGAAACTTTGAAAATTGGGTATGGGCATATGGATGTGTAGGTCAATTAAAATACTTGTGATCAATTTTTTGGTTTTTTCACCTTCATGACAAATCAAGCATTAAACATTGTTGGAATCTTTAAGGCTAGTCACGGAAAAGAAGAGCATGATGGAGCAGGGGAATGTGTAAAACAAGCACTTCGAAGGTGGTAGATGAATTAATATGTTGGTCAATTTGTATCAATTGATTAAGTTATCCAATGGTGTGAAGTTAAATCTAGGCCATGACTATAATTACTGATCAAATGGTGTGCATAGGTGTGGAGGAATTTGACCATCTTCTAGTACTGTCAAACGAGGGTGTCCAACTAGATGTCCCTTTATCACTAGACATCCTAGAGAGATTATGCCCTAAAGTTAAAGGTAATGATGACAAACAACGTTTCTAAGACATCACAGAAATAACATAGCAATTTAGAGTACAAATTATATATATCATTTATAAATATTCTCATAAACTAATATCACCATATCATGTTCCTAATTTTCCTTCACTATTTATATCCCATAAAAACATTCCAAATTAGTGGGACGGAAACATGATGGATTGTGAGGAATGCAACTAAATAAAATAAAATTTACTCATGGACCATTGAAATTCCTAAAACAAAAAAAGAGATTTGAGAATCTAAGATTAACTCTTCGTATGTACGTTATTCTTGAAAATCCAAGATTAATTCTTCTTACCACAAAATGTTTTATCAAATTTGAACTATAGTAAGCTCTATTCTCTAGTATTTGGGGATCTCTTATATCGATTGAAAATAATTAAACTAATTTCACAAAAGATCATATGTTGTGATATACCAATTAATAAAAAAATATTTTTTTGAATATTTTGTGGTCTACTAAATTCCTCTTATATATAATTTTTTCTTTAAATTAAATTTTTAATGAAAAATAAGATATAGATTTTTTATCTTAGACAAAATGAGAAAGATGAAGAGTGATCAAATTTAATATAAATTTGCATTTGATTTGTTTTAATAATTATAAAATTATTTTAAAAATCGATGCCAAATAAGAGGTAGAGTTTCTCTCTTAGACAAGTTGAGTCGAAAGATTATAGGCTATTATATAAATTTCTAGTTGACGAGCTAATGTTGTTCTATTATTAAAATTGGGACTAACTAGTATTGACCAGTACAACTAATGATGTTCCTTTGGTTGATATCTCTAATGGAAGTGAGAACTATTTACATGAGACTGCTATCTCATAAGGTATCTAGGTGATGAGTATTTAGATGACCCAAATCTTGTAGAGGACCTAGAGATTCTTGAGTTGAACTTGTTAACTCATTATGGTGTTCATGTTAAATTGGTCGACTATTTGGCATTTTTGTTTCTACTAAGCAACGATTGATCTTCTCAAGCTAAACTATAACTTAATGAAATGTATTTCCTCTTTGATTGATGGGATATTTTTGAATTACATGAACTATTGAACATGAAAAACTTAATAGCATAACTTTGTTTTGAGGACTCTGCTTTTGTGATTAAATGAATGTGAGGTGAACATGCCATGTCTAGTATCTCTCTCCTCTCCTTAGCACCCAAATATTAAGTAAATTTTAATTTAATTCATTTATTAATCATTTATTTGTTCAATAAATTTTTATCACATCAATTCTTTAACTTAGACGTTTTTAATTAAACACGACAATTTCCAGTCTTCTTAATTCTTTAACTTATATTTACATGTTAAAAATTTGGTACTTGGCATAAATTAAAAATATATTAATTTAGTTTTTTATTAATAATATTTCAATGTCAAAAAATTATTATTATTTTGTATCACATCAATTCTTTAACTTTCTTTTATTAAACACCGCAATTTTCTTCAATTAGACAAAAAATAACTAGTTTCAAAGATAGAGCCTATTATATGTTTAAAGATTACTAATTTCAATTACTTTACCTCATAGACAAATATGCTAATTTCAAATCTATGAATTGTATGTTTATAAGCTTTTATAAAACAGTTCAAGAGACCATAATATCAAGTGTTATAAGACCTATTGCTAATAAAATAAAATTAGCTATCAATGCAAGACAATAAATAAATCATAAACTACTACAACAAACCAAAGATAGAAATCAAGTTAAACTGAATTAGTTACAAATCATAGCATAAAATAGCTAATGGCCAACATTTGTTTCCAAAAAACCCGGTTTCAAAACCATCATGACATAGTATTCCAAAGCATGAAACTTATAGTGTTGAACAATGGCATTTAGAATAATATGTTATGAAGAATCTTTAAAGCAAGTGTATAATAGTATGATAAACAAGTTTAAAGAAAACACATTATTTAAAAAATAACTCATCACTATTACCTAGCCTTGATAGGATTCAAATACATAAATACAAAAAGAATTTTACATAGGTAGGTACGTAAAAGTGCCAAGGGTCAACTCAAGCGTTCACAAACTAGACATGAGATCTCTCCCTCAAAGTTGGGGAAGTCATGGGTTCAACTCTCTTGAACCCCTTGGTACAATGTTCTTAGAACCTAGGCATCGATAGTTTATCCTTGTTACCACTTTTCAGTGGTGATGAAGTCTTTGAGGGTTTCACATGTTTAGCTATAAATAAAAAAGAGGTAAGGACAAAAAACTCAAGTAGCAAACTAATGTAGCAAAGGTAATTATGGAGGTTTGGGTGAGGAAAATAGAAATGTTTAGGTATTCAATTTTTTAACATGTGCAAATATATCTCCATGAAACAAAACATCCTAAACAAGCTACATAATATAGATGAATTCATCATATACAACACTAACTCCTAGTAATCCACATTACAAAGTCATAAGACCACATTATAGAGTCATAAGACCACATTATAATGTCATAACTACATAGTCATAAGGCCACATTACAGAATCGTAATTACATAACAATAAGACCACATTATAGAGCTACCCAGCCAACTTACTAGTGATTCCATGAGCGAGGGAGCCTATGAACTAGTAAGTCCATGAGCGAGGGAGCTAATGAACCACAAACTAGCAAATGGGCCAAGGATCGAAGGAACAATGTAGTTGACAAACAGAGCACTAGTAACATAGTTTTGGTAAAAGAGATTTGGTAACAGAGTTTTGAACAGTGAAAGTTGTAAATGGCTCGAGCCAATCGCAACTTTCAATATATATAAACATTTTTTATCCAAACATGCAATTCAACCAAAAACATATTTTAGTTGAAAGTATTGTTGGCCGAAACATATTTTTCCCAAAACTCTGTTTAGTTTGAAAGTATATTTCAACCAAAGAAAAAATATGGTGAGAAAGGTATTTCCCACGCCAAACATTTTCTCGATGAAATTAGCTAGAACAACATTTGAGGGTTTTGTTAAGTTTAACTTTCAACCAAAACGTTATTCTGGCCAAAAGTTAGGATCAATTGTTTGGTCAAAAAAATTTCAACTCCGAAATCCAATGTCCCATTCTCATGAATCATGAACGCAATATCATGTTTTTACCTTTCCAATAATGACTAAATCATGTACATATATTGAATCAATTAATCATTCACCATATACATGTAAAACATAAATGTTATGATCTAATTAACAACATTTGAAACCAAGGTTGATGAAGAAGTGATCAATATTTGTATACCAATCCTTAGGGTCATGTTTAAAACCATACACGGATTTCTTCATGTTAGGACAGGTTGACTCCAATGGTGGGATCCATTTCATTAACATGAAGCAGTGATTTCTACATTGAAGGTTGACTCTTGATTTTAATATTCCAAGATATTACAACTCCTCAGTTTATTCTCTAGTAACTAAAAATATCTAATAATAATGTACATGAAACCATAATCCTATAAGATTAGGTATCCAAAATCCCCCCCTTAATCTAAGGGGTTTTTGTGAGTCCAAGCATCATTCTGAACTTTTCAACTTGTCCTCTTCTAAGCGCTTTGGTGAAGATGTATCTAAATTGCTCAATTGTGGAATAATGTCTCAAAGAATAGCATTGGCCTATACATGATGTAGAATCAAATGCTTTTTATTGTTGTTATTATTTCAATCATAAAATATGGGATTCTTTGCCAACTTGATTGTAGAAGTATTACAAACAAATATAGGAGTTACTGGACCTATTCTCCTACAAATATTCAAGTATCTTCTTGAGACACACAATCTCTTTCGTTGATTATGCTACATCCACATATTTTTCCACTATTATGGAATCTAATGGAACAAGCTATTTTTGTAATCTCTAGGGGAAATTGTTGATCCAATACTCTTGAGGTATCCTAAAGTATACACTCCATTCCCTTTATCATCATCAAATCATGAATTAGAATATCCAATCAGTTTGAATACATCCACCTCATAATATTTGAGTCCAAGGTCTTGAGACCCCCTAAAGTATCTCATAGCGCTCTTTGCAGAAGACCATGTGTCCTTCATAAATATTTTGGACGAACCTAGAAAGGATTCAAATAACAAATTAAATATTTGGTCTAGTGGTGCTAAGGTAGATTAGACTCCCCACAAGCTATATGTACTTGTTTGCATCCTCAAATCCATTTCCTTCTTTTGATGTGAGCTTCAAATTATGTTCCATTGGAGTAGAGAAAATGTTAGACTATGATATATCAAACCTATTCAAAATCTCTCCAATGACTTCTTCTAGGGTATGGATATGTACTTTAGATTCTAAGTCACTTCAATTCCCAAGTAGTAGCGAAGATGTCCCATATATGTCGTCTCAAAGTATTTATTCAATTCTTTATTTATGGATGCAATACAACTTTCATTGTTCTATGTCATCAATAGATCATCCTCATATGCTACAAGATATACAGCAGATCATCCAATTTTCTTGAAAAATAGTGTTGCATCATCAAGATTAAAGTGTTTGAAATTCAATTTCAAAAGATATTTTGTCATCTTTCCATACCATGCATGAGGTTCTTGTTTTACGCCATACAAATACTTGGTGAGATTGAATACCTTATGTTCCTATCCATTTGAGATAAGAAGACACTATCCATTTAAAAAAGTAGTTTTCACATCCATTTGATGAACTTTTCACCTGTTTTGTGCAACCAAATCCAATACGATATGAATGGTATCACATTCTGTTGTGGGGTGTGGATTATCCTAATAGTCAATGCCTTCTTTCTATGCAAACCCTTTTGCTACAATCCTCTCATTATGTTTCTCAAGTGAGAAATTGATTTATACTTGTTCTTGTAGACCCACTTGCATCCAATCGGTTTGGTTCCAAAACAAGGGTTCACCAACTTGCATATTCCATTCTTGATGAGAGGATCACATTCCTTCTACATGTATTCCTTCCACTCGTCCTGGGAAGTAGTTTATTCAAAGGAATTTGGTTCAAGTTTAGCAGATAATTCAATTTATAATCATATTAAACATGCATTTCTTCTAACTCAATTGAATTTGAATCATCTACATCACTTGCATCTTCTTGTCTTATTGAAATTTTGTTCCTGTCTTTCCAACTTCATCAAGATGGACACTTTCAAGTGTCTTCATGGCTAATTTAAAAGTTTATGTGAGGATTTAGGTTGCTCAGGTGGTGATGCTTCATTCTCTTCAAAATGCAATATTCCAATCTTTTCAATCACATCATCTAATTGAACCTCTTGTTTTAGTAAAGTGGTAGGAAATTATTCATGAGCGGGAGTTGGTGTTGCAAAAGGAGATTCCAAAGAATGGTCCAAGATAGAGATCCCACCTTCAAGATGTGGAATATTATTGTCAAATTCATGATATGAATTTACATGGGTAAATTTATCCAGTCGATCAAGTTGCCTCTCCATAGACATGTCATGTTTATTCATTTAAAAACAAATCACACCTCTAGAAATAATAAACTTTGTATTTACCTCATTATAAATACCATATTCCTTTGTGGCCAAGAAGATGCATTTTTTTACTCCTTGCACCAATTTTTATTTTTTATCCTTTAGAACTAAGGCATAACAAGTGGAAACAAATAATCTAATATGCCTGAATAGAGGAATGAAATCATACCACATTTCATATGGAGTCTTGTTTGTAAGAGCATGATATGGAATTTTATTTCTCAAATAAACTGCTCAAAAAATTGCATCACCCCAAAACATCAATTTTTCATTCTTGAAGAATAGCATGGAGCGTATCATATTCAACGTTGTCATGTTCATTTTGTATGCTACACCATTCTCTTGATGATTATATAGAACAGTGGTTTGATGCATAATCTCATGTTAACAAAGATCATTTTCAAATTTGTTATAGGTATATTATTTTCCATTATCACTAAGATGAGTGTCAATGTGAGATTGCGCTTCATTTTCAAACCATAGAGGAAAGTTTTTAAATGATTACTTCAATAAATAAACCCAACACATATTGGTGTAATCATCAATAAAATCCATGAGATATTTATTACCATTTGCAAAAAGCAAGCAAGGGGGCACACAAGTTAGAGTGTATCAACTCTAATTTTCTACATGCTCTAGAATATGAATCATAGAAAGGTTTCTAACTATGTTTTTCTAGATTAGAAACATCATATTGTTTCAAATTCTTTGGAATGGTGGGAAAACCAAAAACACTATTCTTGTTTAACAAACAAAGACTGTCATAATTAATATTTTCATATCTAGTATGCCACAAAAGATTAGATGACAATATACCTTCATCATGGTGAGATAGGTGTGCAAAATTGTGTGCCCTTGTAGAGGTCCCTTTTAGCTTCAACAATTTATCATATTCACATTCAATCATGATATATTGGTTGTTAGGGTATCTCCCTATCTCAACTTACCCATCGAATATGTTGATGAAATGGCCTTGTTGTCGAATGTGCACAAGAGATGGAAAGTTTCTCTTCAACTCTGGAATATAGAAAACATCATGCAACATAAACTCAAGGGATCTAAGAAATTTGATCCTGATGGTGTCAATTCCCTTGGGTTTAAGGTTGGATTTATTTGCAAAATATACTACACCATCTCAATTGTCATTCAATTCTTCAAATAAGTCTTCTCTAAATGTCATGTGGAAAGTTGCACCAATGTCAAGCAAACAAGTATCTCTCCAATATGAAAATCAAGTATTGAACAAAAATTAATTTATGTCAATATTACAATGTGAGGAAATGAAATCAATAGATTAAGAAGCATTACCAAATTCATGAGATTCACATGTCTATTTTCTGTTCTTTCTTCTCTGTGATCTTCTCCCATGCACTTTTGCATGGTTTTTCCTCGTGTCCTTTCTTGCTACAATGGACACATTGAAGATTAGATCACTCACCATGATTGTACCTACCCCCCTTGCCTCTAAAATTATTTCTTCCGTGCCCTCTTTTTCGGCCATATTCTCTAGAATAATTATGCAGTTGATTCTTCCATTTTTAAGCAAGGCACACAATCTCTCCAATGGACTAAAACATCTTATTTCTAAAGGATTTCTCTCGTTTTGAAATATTCTCCATGAGAGTGTCAAATTTGAGTTCTTTCAGTTGGCCACTATCTTGAAGTGACTCAAGATAGTGGGAATATGTGGTGTAAAGCAACTTGATGAAGGAAGTGAGAGAAAGTTATACCTTCACACCGATAACATTAATTCCATGCATAATGCTTTTGATATCATATACAATAACCAGGGGGTCATCATCCTTCAAATCTAGGTTGAATAGCTTCAAAAAAAATTGAATTAGCTCCAATTTTGAGTGTGCAAACCATACAAATCTTTAAATTTCTTCAAATTATAATAAGAGTTCTTATGATATGAAATATGTCGACTCACCTCTTTACTTAGTGTAGTATCAATTAGTACAAATCCTTTCTTATCTATATTCTTCCATATAGAAATCTCTTTGTCTATTTTAGGCTCTTCAAGTACAACATCATCTTCTCCTTCATAGATCATCCCACAAATCATTGAATATGAGTGTGTACTTGATATTCCTTGACCATTCTACTAGATAATTGTCTTTGCCACTATCACCACACCAAAAATAGATACCAAAGAATGCATCTTTAACAAGGTAGACAATACAATCTACAAGTTGTGTAAATAGGCTATTCAAAGTACATGCCAAGTCTACAAGCTCTACAAATAAACTTCAAGTCAAATCATTAACATCATTATTATCATATGGGATAAGTGTGGTTGTCTCCCAAAAAAAATGCATTTACAACATAATATGGAATAGGTGTGACTTTCTCCAAAACATCATTTACAAAATCATATGGAATAGGTCTAAGTGTCTCCAAAACAACATTTAAAACATCATATGGAATAGTTGTGACTATCTCCAAAACAAAAATGTATTACAAACACAACAAATCAAACTTTAAGACAATGTATCAAAACCCTTGAGCATTAATCCCCCTCTATTGGTAAATTTGGGTTATAATTGTCATTAATGTCAAAGGTGTTCACAAATGGCAAAGGAATAACTAGTGGATATGATGGCAGGACAAACTCAGTGAAAGACTAAAGTAGTAATGAGATGGCATGGCATAGTTGAGGATGTGGCATGACACACATGATGGCATGGAATATGATGGTGTCCTAATGATGATGAAAGACTAAGGTAGTGATGGAAAAGTTGCTTATGAAGTACAAAGGATAAGAAAAAGATACCATGGAAAAGTTAATGCAGAGTTAACGCAGCATAAGTCAAAGTCAAGACGAAATGGAATGATGATGAGGTGGCATAGACAAAGATAGTTATCTGCATGAGATCCAATGAAGGAGGATTAGTTTTTGTATAATCCACAAAGAAAGAATGTAGATATGCATTAGTTCTAGAATGGACGGTCAAGGAGCGACCCGCACTAGATCTGACGATGAAGATCAAGTTTACATAAGTTAGGCGAAAAATCCAAAGTTCCGCAAGAGATCAAGATGGAAGGTCAGGGGTAAATCCGCAAGGAAATCAACAGTCCAGGAAAATGCAGAAACAAAGTTGTGGAAGGAAATTACGGAAGTCCAAAATAGGAAAGTGTGATTCTGCATCCCGCATCCCGCAATCCACAATGCGGAAACAAAGTTGTGGAAGTCCAAAATAGGAAAGTGTGATTCTGCATCCTGCATCACGCAATCCGCAAGATCAACAGTCAGGAAAGACTCCACAAAAGATCAACGGTGCGAAAGAAAAATTGTTGAAAGGAGCTTGCGGAGAGTCAAAAGGTTACATTTTCGCATCCCGCATCCCGCAATCTGGAAAGATCGGACGGCTGAAGTTAGTTCCGCTAAAATAGATCGATGATGCGAAAGGAAGCTTACGGAAATGAAAAAGTGGATAGACAAAATCTCGCATCCCACATCCCATAATATGGAGATCGACAGTCAGGAAAACATCCGACGAAGATCAACGGTGGGGAATCGTTGATGAGGTAATCTTGGTGTGGAAAGGCGATTTTGAGGCAGAAATCGATGGTTAGATCGACGGTCCAGATTGAATTAGAATTAGGATCAACGACTCTGATTGGATTAGGAAGATGATATTGTGGAAAGAAGTTTGATAGTGCGAAAGAACCTGCAAACATTGGACAGAGGTGCGGAAATGGTTTCCAAGCTGCGGAAACGATCTTTGAGGTGGAGGATCAATGGAAGAACATGAAAGCACGTTCTGAAAGGTGTGATATTCAAAACTGAAAGGGTGCAACAGTGAAAGGTGTGTTTGTTCAGTTTGAAGAGACACGACTATTGAAAGAAGCTTAAATAGTGAGAAGTATTTAAGCAGCAGCCTGAGTAAGAAGGAAGATGTCTCTATAGTTCAAATTGCATGATCAGAATCAGAGACCAGTGGGTGTGACAAAATTCATTGGGAGAGAAATCGTGAGAAACATATCAAGGTGGCACTAGAGCAGGCAACAGGCCTACAGGGGGTTGTTGCCTCCTTTCAATTGCAGCTGATAAACCAGGGGGTCGTAGCCTCCTTCCAATTGGCATTGGTAAATAGGGTTTTGTAGCATCCTTTCAGTGGTAGCTCATAAACCAAGGGGTCATAGCCTCCTTCCAATTGGAATTGGTAAATAGGGTGTTTTATCATCCTTTCAGTCGTAGCTGATAAACCAGGGGGTCGTAGCCTCCTTCCAATTGGTATTGGTAAACAGGGTGTAATACCATCCTTATTTGTAGCAGCAATAGGACGTATTGGTGGTTTACCCTATTGGGCTTCCACATTAAAATCATGTTCTTTGTATTCTGTTGTTATGTTTTTCTAATGATATATTTAAAAGTGGTTAAAATAGTAAAAAGATAACAATATTGATTCACCCCCACCCGTCTCAGTATTGACCAATAAACTAACAATTGGTATCAGAGTAGGTTCCTTTAGTACATTTTAACCACTAGAAGGTAGATCCTTTATAAAACCACTATGGATCAACAATAAAGCTTGGCCACTAATAGACCTCCACTATTTACAGGAAAAAACTAAGCTTACTGGAATGTAAGAATGAGGTGTCATCTGATGTCCATGGGATGGAAGGTTTGGGAAGCAACAGAAAAGGACCTTAATATAGGAAACTAGTACCCTACAGAAACAGTTGAACTAGGTGAATATGAAGGCAATTCCAAAGCCCTAAATGCAATCTTGAGTGGATTAACAAACACTTTTTTAACTAAGGTTATGCAATGCACATCTGCTAAACAATCCTGGGATAAGTTGAAGATTATCTATGAAGGAGCGTCTAAGGTCAAATAATCCAAACTGCAGACATATAAAGGTCAATTTGAAATCCTCAAAATGAGAGAATAAGAGAATATTGGGGAATACCTTCTTCGTGTAGATGAGGTGGTTAATGCTATTAGAGGTCTTGGAGGAAAATTGAAAGAAAAAGAAGTGGTAAGCAAGATACTAAGAACATTACCAATGAGATATGACTCAAATATTTCCACCCTAGAGGAACAGGATGACCTTAAAAAGGTTACAGTAGATGAGCTGCATGGAATTCTCATTGCTTATGAGATGAGAACTGGACAGGATAAAAACTCGAAGAAAGAAGTAGCGTTTAAAGTCACTTCCAAAAATCAATTAGAAAATCTAGATGATGAGGAATCCCTCTTTGTAAGTAGACTTAATAAAGGCACTGGGAAATACAAAGGTAAACTACCTTTGAAATGTTTTAACTCTGGAAGGATTGGACATTTTTCCCATAAGTGTTCCTACCCAAAACAAGAGGAGAGTGACCATGAAGAATCATTATGTCATAAGGGTAGAAAGAAGTATAAAGAGAAAAAGAAGAACTTCTATTCCAATAAAGAAAGTGAAGATGAGGAAATGAGTGAAGATAATGAAATCATGTTTTTAGGAACAACAAAATCAGATGAGGAATCATAAGTGGACATAGAAGCTTAATACATGGCTGTTGTAGATGAAATTTAAAGATGTAGGAAAAGAAACAAAGTTTTGAAAGAGAAACTGTCTAAATACCAAGAAGAGACAAATCAGATTATTACTGATTTGAGAAGCCAACTTCAAGAGGCCAAGAAGAGTGAGGAATATCTAGTAGTTCTTCTCAAGAAGAGAATTCAAGATTCTAAAAAACTTGAGAAAGAAATTTCTCGAATTAGAGAAGGAGTCGATGAAAAATCAATTAAATTAAAGTTTGAGAATAGCTCAAGGATTCTAGATGACATTCTGAGTAGACAAATACCATCAAGTGATAGGTCTGGTTCGGGGTTCGTTAAAGAGAAGAATCCAGAGACTTTCCCACTCACTAATCCGAGAGGAAGTACAAAGAGCTATGTTGAAGTACTAAAGATTCCTGTTAAAAAGTAAAAGTGCAAATAACATGCTTTATCCTTTCATGACAAAGACAAAACTCATGAGGAGCCCAAGAGACAAGTAATAAATAGAAATTAGAAAATATTTATGGGTCATTGTTATTCATGTAATAACTTTGCTCATAAAGCCCTAAAATGAAAGGCTTATGAAAAGGTTCATGAGTACAAGAAGGATGCAATTAAAAAGCCAAAGGTAAGGAATCATAACCAGTTTGGACTTCTCTAAAGGTTTGATATAGAGTGTTACAAATGTAATAAATTTGGACAATTGGCCAGAAATTGTAAACTGAAATGTGATGCTCCAGTAGAAGTTCAGAGACAATGGAATAAAATGGAAGTTAGGAAATAGAGAGACCAAAGACCTCATGTGGATAAAGAAAAATTTCATGGTTATTGTCATTGTTGTCATAAGTTTGGTCACAAGGTGGATGACTACAGAGTCAAAGGAAAAAATCAAAGGATGAAAAGGGAATAGGACACCAACGCAGAGCATGGTGAAGGACAAGTAAATAGTACACATCCTGAAAAGGTGTGGATGAAAGAATTAGAAGCTTCAGAAGAAACACAACTTTCAGTCATTAATGAAGCCTTTGTAGTTGATATTGAGAATAATGAGGCCATAGATAAAAATGACACTCATCATGAGGGAAATCTACTTAGTGATGTAGAAGAATACATCGATAAATATGAAGGTGATGAGGAAGGATGTAGTGATGATTGTGGGATATTTCTCTAAAAAGGTCTCTCGTGATTTAAAAAAAAACCCTGAAAATAACATTAGAAAGGATCTTATACTCAGGGGGATTTAAAGTCAGAAAATTCCAATTGGTATCTAATGCTGAAAGTATATTGAAATCTATCTTCTTCAAAGATGATGGGTGATCAAGGATGGTGTATGGATGACATAAGAGAAAGTATGAAGTAACATGAGAACAAAAAAATGTGAGAGTCATGAATACTGTGATGTCTACAATCAAATAGAAGATGAAGATGATTATGTTCACTTAGTATTTGAATTCATGACACATAAAATTGTTGACAATAGAAGAAAACTCAAAAAGGAATAAAAAAATTAGTCTATTGATAAGGTAGCAGGATGAGTTCAGCATTGACAAAGGAAAAGGTTGAGGTAATGAGTCCTTGTGTTTGAGATAGTGAGACCAGAGAAACTACATAATAAAATGAAGTAATATCTGTGTTGAGTATCTGAAGTTATGGGTCTCTGGACAGTTGATAATACAGATCTAAAATCCAAAAGAATCCAACAGTATATGATAGGATTTTATATGAAGATCTAAATGCATAGGTTTAAGGAATTCTGGTAAAAGAGGAAGCCAGTTAACTTACAGGAAGAATAGACCATTAGATATGGTAGCAGGAATAGAGTTTTAAAACAAAAAACATGTATCATAGAACATGGAAGAGTGTTGGAAAAAATGTTGAATGTAAACTCTGTCACAAAAATATTGACAAAGAAGAAGAAATACATTGACAGGGGGATTCCATGGATCTATCAGTTAAGCTATCATTCAAGAACGGGAAATGTTAAGATAAATGGTAATACATTGGTTAAATAACCAAGTTCAGTTAAAGGGGAGATATGATGACAGGAGGAGTTGTCAAAAAAAAGAGAGACATGGAATCCTATATCAAACTAGGTGCAGCATTGGCATAACAAGTTATCCTTTGTCATTGTTGCCAAAGGGGTGTTGATGTATATGTAACTTCGGAATGTATTCTTCTATGTATCTTATGTATTGTAACCCGATGTTTATTCTGGGATGTTTCTATTATGTATTTGAGTCATGTGGTCATGCCCCGATGTTCCGATCGGGAGGATTAATAATGTAATCAAGTCATATCAAGTCATTAGGTAAGTCCCCACAGTTTCGGGGCACTTGAGTTATTATACACTAATTAAGGTGTAGGCTCGAGTAGTAATTATTAGGTTGAGCCTACGTGTGAAAATGCAATTCAAGTGAATGAAAGAATATAAATAGAGAGTGAGACTCTCTATTTAACACACACATCATTCACTCTCTTAAGTGAGGCGCACTTGTGGAGGAGGAAATATACTGGGACTAGAAGGCCACTGCTGTTGGGAGATCTCTTACTGTTTTGGTGCTGATTTTATCTCTAAGGAAGTTGCGGGGTTTTCTCCTTTATGGTTTCCCCGAGGAAAACTCTTTGTGTCTCCTGTCTCTTGTGATTTGCTTATGTTTTATTGCTGTGCTTGTTATTCTCTCAGTGAAAAGATCCTAAGATCATAATGCTAGCTTAATGTGATGAAAAACTAACATGCTATCAGAGCTAACCTGAGAAGAAGACATTGTGCAGGTACAGGAACTAGGGATTCCTAGTTTTTGGATCTTCCTCCACATATTTTCATCAAAAGTAAGGTGGAACAACTCTCCTCCTTAGGGCGCATCTTTCTGTCGAAGCAGAATTTGATTCCGAGCATTTTCAGTCTTCGATACGAAAATTAGGGCTTTCTACAGAAGATGAATTTTTTAGTGAGACCAGAATAGGGTTATTCTCCTCATCAAAAACAAAGTTTAGAGACCTGGATCAAGAAATTTGGTTGGGTAAAACTCTAGGAAAGTCAAACCCTAGTTTGACCCTGAGCTAGGAGAAACCCTAAATACTAAAACTGCTAAGTTTTGGTACAGTCGCTATATTCTGAGATTGGCGAAGTCTCAGAAGCCGAAAATTTTAGGGGATGAAAATAAACTCCTGATGAATCCTGTGTCCAAAAATCAGACTCAGATTCATTGTACTCCAAGAGATATGATCTCTCCAAGTTAGGGTTCCATCCTCTTCCAGAATTCATCCCTGAACAGGACATCTGGGGAGATCTACAATATCTTGAGCTACAGAGGTCCAAATGGAATTCCTGAAGATGTTCCAGAAAGGGCACAGAATTTAATTTCGGTGGTCCAAATATCAGACTCAGAAGATGAACCAGTGACACGTGGCATGCCGTACAACTTCGCTGTTCTGAACAGTCCTGTAACAGGTCACCTTGGGAAAAGGATCATAAATCCCAAATGGTGAAACCAATTCTAATTAAACGTGTGGTGTTGGATCAGGGACATGCGAGGTTACCTTAGTACGAAATTTCAGACACAGAGGAGCAGTAATTTCGGATATATCACAGAAACAGTAACAGGCATTTCTGCAGAAGAAATTGGAAAACTAGGGCTTCCTGTTCCGGGAGCTTCCCTCCACTGTTTTCAGAAAAGGAGTACATTGGACAGCTCCATTTGAAGAGATCTATCTGTTTATCCAATTATATCTGAAAGATTCCAAGTTTTGAAAATTAGGGTTTCTGCGACAAACCCTAGATCAGCGAACTCCGAGACAAGGACGGACACCTCAAATCGGGAAGATCTAATCCTTTGCTATTTCCATTTGAGGTTCTCATTTCAATATGATATATCACATCAGCTTGGTGACAAGCTTGCGGAAGTTGAAAACTTCCAATCCTGGAAGTATATGATCTCTCTGAATAAAATGGATTGGACACCTACATGAGTATAGAGGTTCCAGTTTCAGAGGGAGACAAGGTTAGAAGCCTTTCACAAGAAGAACTTTGTCAAGGCCAAAGAAGACATCATGCTCATGCTGCAAAGGATGATGAACCATCCAGAAAGAGATCCAGATATGAAAGTGAAGATTCTTCAAGCAAGGATGAATATGTTCTGATATCAGCTCTCACAGGTAACATATCTCATGGAAGTGATAAGTGGCTTATAGACAGTGGGGCTTCCAAACTTATGACGGATTCAAGAAATCCTTTGTAAGACTGTTGGAACATGAATCACCTCACAAGGTGAAACTAGGAGATGACTACCAATATCCAATAAAATTTAGTGGGGAATCTTCATACAAGCTAGACCCTGTTAAGTCTCTAACAATGAAAGAAGTATTGTTTGTTCCAGGACTCAAGAAGAACCTTCTCTCCATTTCAGCATTGATGCAAAAGGAATGCAGGTTGCATTCATAGATGGTCAAGTCATCATATGGCCAAAAGGAAAGACGATCGATGATGCGGTAGTGATTGGAGAACAAAAAGGAGGCTTGTACAAATTGAAGGGCTATCCAGAACAAGCCTTGATCCATGAAACAGTAGAGCCAAATGA